>JASDQU010270351.1:0-15444 GCA_032191745.1 Picea mariana
AGCACCAATGGATCCAGCACATCCAAAAACCCCTGGCTGGGCTTTTACGGCACCTCAATCAGCCAAACGATGAAGAAGTTAGGCCTTCTCCATTTTCCTCCTTCAAGCTTTGCTGGAACTGGCTCTACAAAACGCACCTCTGTGTGCATGAACCAAGAACACGCTCCAAAATGGACGTTTGCGGTTTCAAAAAATGGTCCAAACTGTAGGATGGTTAGGGCACCTCCATCCCCCAACCATCAAGCACTCGGGCATATGGTTCATAAAACCGTGCGCTAAGGTGAAAAGTGGTTAATTCATTGGAACGGTGTAACCTCCTCCTGCGCTCTATTTCGTGGGCACATGGAAACACATAACCCCACGACCGGGGGCTCCACATATTGCAAACCCCGCACACATTATAATACACAGTCATATGAAGGGTTTAAAAACCACGGGCCATGTTCAAAAATCCGCACACACATATATAATATATGGTGTACAAACCCCGCGTGCGATTTCAAAATGGTGGTCACATAAACTACGGGCCAAGTTTTATAAACCCGCGCCAACCACCGTGCATATAAYRTGGTTACATGTGTTATATAATAGGACCATGGGTCRGGGCTATGCCCAGGCCCGACCCCCTTTTCAATTAATACATAACTTAACTTTAAATAAATATAAATCCGTTTACATGTCAAGTCACAAACGACGATGTATTGGTTAGCAAAGGTGGGTGAAGACTTGGGAGGATATGGAGGTCACYGGTTCGAATMCCGGCCACTACAAAAAATTTTGAACCAACACACAAACCAAAAATGGGGTGMCACATGGCAGCCCTTGACTGGGCCACGTGGCACCTTACCATTCGCCCAAATAATGCCACGTGTCAAACACCGATTGGTCCACGTGCCAGACACATCAACTCATCATATTGGCCAGTCGACCGTGCCATGTCATCGCCGTACTGCTCAATCACCTACTGCGTTAGCCTTCCATGTCAGCCATTGACGTCACACGTGCCACGTGTCACCCTTCCAGTGGTGACACGTGTCACTTTAGGATTGGTCCAACTGTACCCCAAAAAGTCCAAATCTKCCTAACACGTGTCACTCCCTGGAGCCGCCATGTGTCCTGTACGGACCTACCACATGTCCTGTACGGACCTTCCACGTGTCTTGTATGGAATGTACGGACTTGACACGTGTCCTGTACGGACTGTACGGACAGGTATAGTCAGCATCAAAATTTTTGCCTGTTTAGCTCGACGAACAGATTGCGATATCTTCTCCATACGGACTCCGTTTGAGAAAGTAAATATACCGCCGGAATCAGGAAGACGAGACGAACGCAATGGAACCATTTTCGTTGCATTTCGAGCACTTTGAAAATTGAGCAAAATTTTGCCCCTTGGTCCAGATTTTGATCACTAGAGAGATGTCACTCTGGGATAATCAAAGTGTGAAGGAACAAGGATTTTCAAAGGCCAGAGTCTTGAGGTCATCCCAGTCATCCATTGGGAGAGGCACGTGGTAGAAGATCTGCCATTTCGGAGGAAATTTACTCCGAGAGAAAAGAGAGTGTGTTGAACAAGAACTCCTGAAGGCCGAAGAGTTGAAGTTCATCTGAACCATCCATTGGAACATGACGCATGGCATGAGATCTATCACTTTGAAGGATTGGTACTCTGGAAGAAAGAACATGGAGGAACATTGACCACAAGTCTCCTGAAGTGAGGCAAAGGACAGATATTGATCGTTGATCAGGGAAAACACGTGGCGCTTGATATGTAACTTCGAGTACAAAGCAATTCAGAGGAAAAATACCTTGGAGTGTTCAAAACTCTGGAACATTGAAGTCCCAAAGTGAAACAGGGCTGTCAAAAATATCCGAGGACATGCAGCGTTGGATTGTGAACTTTGGAGATTTGTCGCTTCGGAGGATTCGCGTGGTGGTTTTCTTGGCGTCTGGTCATATACCGCGGTCATATGAGAGTATAGATGGATGGAAGAACCTGAAGAACTTGGGAGAGGATATATTCCATCTCTGAGCTTGGTTCAAAGCATGGAGACCGTGGCTAGAAATCTTAGGAAGGGCATAATGGAATAGAGACCTCGAATGGGGGTTTTGATTCTCCTAAGAAGAGTGAATTTTTGACGCCCCGACCATGGGTGTGTTACAAATTGGTATTAGAGCACAACAACAACACTTGGCATGCTTGGGCTCATGCACCAATCATATGAAAATATTTCTGGAGGACTTTAAGGGGTAAAACCTTATCTTACCACATTCCTAAGTGGATTAGAAGCCCTATACTGAAGAGAGGAATGAGATCCTTTACTGTTGATAGAGTTTTTGGAAATTGGAACTGTATGTTTCTAATGTTCCCAAATAAAGAAGTTGACTTCACTGTGCAATTGTACGTGTTTTTGTAAAGTCATAATATTTGGTTACCAAGGCTAAGATGAGCCAGTGGAGAATATTACTACCAAACATAAATCATTTGCATAAGTTCCTTGAGTAGAAGGATGCAGATTTAAAATATAGTTGGGATTTTAACTARTGAAATTGAATCATGCTAAGTCTATGATAAAGGAAGCCTAGAATTTCTTTGAGAAATGATAGCCGATCTTATAGGAGTGGGATTATACTGATGGACACTAATATCAAGACTTGGATGTGAACAAATGGAAAGGATCTGTAGCAGTAATAAACACTTCTTTAATGAAGGGTTAAACCTTGTATAGGTGTATAATCCTTCATGATCATAGGAATGAGTCTAGTGACCATTCCCTAAAAAGGGAGAGCATGTGAAGTTCTCGGGTTTCAAAGTGGACTTAGAAAACAATTTTTTTTTTCGGGTACAGGAATTGTTGGACAGGGTTTTTCTAATCAAGCGAATAAATGGAGCTGTAGAAATATAAAGTGATTGAGTGAAAAATAACAACAACCTCTCTTGCTTGGTGGATAAGAAACTAATCTGCTAGAGTTCTTGTGGGAGGAGAAGAGTGGCCTTCATCCCTGACTGTGATGAACAGGAGGAAGAATTCTAGGTGTAATGGTCAAGACCGATCGTGACCTAAAGATACTCTGGATTTATGAACTAGGATACTTAGTAAGTAACATAATTAAAAATTGCATTTGGGCTTAGGGAATAGTCCAAATGGTATTAGACATTAAATTGTTAAAATTAAGATAAAATGGTTGACTAAATTTTGATCATGTATGTGGTAAAGGAAGTGTTGGGGCACTTCTAGATGCCCAATGATTCATATTGACATCTAGTGGTGGATGGTAGCCATATAGATATAGTTGGAACCTAGTTTGGATTATTCTATCACCTTGGGCATGGTTATAATTGCCCATATTGTATTTATAAGTTGGGTAATGTTCCAGGGAGGTTGAGGAAAGAGTGTTTTCTTGCTAGCTTTTATCGTATAAAAAGGGAAGATAGTTATGAATATGTCTGATTCAGCTTCCATGTGGATGCCATATGAATGATTGCAAGTTCTCAACTAAGAGGGAAACTCAGTGTTGAGTGTTCCTATGAGGCTTGTCATAAGGATGGCAACAATATCCTTGGAGGAGGATCTGGAAGTTTGAGATGCCCATATGCATGCATGACATGGAAAGGGTGCAAGCAATGAGCTTGCATGATGAATGTTTGGTTAAGTTTTTGTGTGTTTATGCTTGAGTGCATGGATTTAATGCATTGTGAATATTCTTGATATGAATCCTGATAGTAATTCCAGTTAGGTATGAATGATATTAAATGTGAAAGTGATGCACATGTATTATGTAATGATATATGTATATTAAAGGCACAATATGGCTGCCTTGATGAGTGATATGTAAGGTAAGAATTGCACTTGCCAAGATTAAGTGTACCATGGAGGCATGGTTGACTCCATTTTTAAAGAGTCGTGAAAATTGTGTTTTGAATGTTAGCTAAAGGGGAATGTGCTCCATTCCTTCAGGAAATACTAGTATAAATAAATGAAAGAGTAAATGAGCAAGGATAGTTTGTGATCAGGATAAGAGGCAAATGATTATGCCTTGAGAATCACATGAGAATGATTTTGAACAATCATGAGTTGACTAATTTTAAAGTAGAGATGTATGCAGGCTGTGAAATACACCCATGGAAGCTACACACAACTTATAATTATGCATATGGTTAAGTACATCAGGGATGTAAATTAACAAAACAAGAATATGTATGGATACATAATTTGGGTGCATGACAAACATGCATGTTTATATTCCTTATGGAACATTTGGTAAAAAACTAAAGCTAACTCAAGGTTGAGGCCATCAGAGATAGTGATGGACATGCAATAAGGAAGTTGTGTGCTGAGGGAGTTCCCTATGGAATAAATGTGTGAAAACTTTGTCAGGAGGACATAGTCACAACCTTAATAACTGCTGAGAATTAACCAGTGATCTACAAGCTGATCTACAAGCTTATATATATATATATATATATATATATATATAAGAATCCTAGATTAAATTTTGAAAGCATCATGTAATAAATATAAGACTAATGAATGAATAAATGAGTATGTTTGATTGAATAGGCTTGGTTGAAGCCATGTTGAGAAAAGACAGTGAGGCCTTTAGAGATAACTCAACTGGGATGAAAAGTCCTAGACGATGTAGAAAGAATTGGAAGAAGGGGAAAACCCTCAATTCTTTTCTTTTTGAGTATTATATTTTCTTCGGGACAAGAGAGATGGTACACGGATGAAAGTAAATTTTTTGGAACCATAGTGATGATGGTTGTACTGTTGTATAAACAATAGAGATTTGTTTGTGTTGCACTCATGAAAACATTAAGGATAATGTGATTAAGTCCATAAAGATGTGCTAGGGCATGTTTGAAAATGTTTTATTGTCCTAACGTTATGCACAGATGTTTTTGAAAGGAAGTTGTATGCCATGGATACCCAAGTAGAGTATGATTCAGGAAGAAAACCCTAATCGAATCAAGATACTCAAGAACCTGACAGAGGAGATGAATGTGAGCCATTCACCGGAAGGAAGACCAATCCCAGTCATCAAATCGATTTCACGATCCACTAAAGTTTATGGATAAAACCCTAGTCATTTGATTAGATCGATGGTCGGGGATCATTGTGGAGCATGAAGGTGAAATTAATGGGCGTGCTAGTTCATGGCCCGCAATCAACCAATGTTGTTGATCTTGTTGGGGTGGAAGATCAAATGACCATGATTAGATAGAATCAGGAAAACACTTTCCAAATTACGGAGATTGGGCCCCACAATCACTGTGAACTGTCGATCTGTGAACAAAGATCGATAGCTGGGAATCATTACGGAGCACAAAGGATAAATTTACAAGCATGCTAGTTCGTGGCCTGCAATCAACCAACGTTGTTGATCTCGTCGGGGTGGAGAATCAACAACCATGATCAAAAGAGTCAGGTGAGTAATTTTTAGATTGCGGAGATTGAACTCTCTGATAAAGAGATAGCATATTGGGACCCCACAATCGTTGTGAACCACCTATGTATGAACGATCGATGGGAAAAACTACAAGGAACCCACATGTTAATGTCACATAAAACTTGTACTATGATTGTGTTTTGTGGTTGAATTTAGCACATAGAAGCTCTGTATCAACCTAAATTATCAATCAAACACTTATGTGTTGGAATTATTATTATCTGGAAATCATGTGGTTTAAATTTTTTGAAGGCTAAGATCGATGACCCATGATCATTATGGATATTGCATATCCAAATGGATTAACGTTGAGACCTATACCCGTAATTTAAATTCAATATAGCATTGTTTTGAGTTTGGGATCCGATTGTATATTGGGAAACCCATATTCATTGTGGGGATCAGAAGGAGAATTAAACCACGATCTAGTTGAGGTTTCGCAATCCCTTGAAATCATTAGATCTGGGGGAAGACGGATGATCAAAATATGGACCAAGGGTCAAAATTTAGCTCCAAAATAAAAGTGTTTGGAATCACTTCAAAACAGACAGGTGCGTAGGTCTCATCCTCACGAACCCAACACAATTTGAACGAGTTCAAATGAACATCAGATGAGTGAGATATCACATTCTATTCATTTTTTCAAACAGGGAAGAAAATTTGCTAACTGTGCAGTTCGTACAGCTAACGTGGCAGGGCGATACAATTGACATGGCATGGTCATAAAACTTACATGGCATGACCGTACGCTAAGCTAGAAGGTGATTGGGTATCCTATGTGTCATACAAATGGCCCAATGTATATCTGACATGTGTCCTCATTTGAGCTAATGAAATGGTGCCACGTGGCCCAATCGTAGGCTGCCATGTCGCACCCCTTTTAGTTGACAGTGGTAAAATTTTGGGGATTCCACCGGACCCGACCCCACGACCTCTGGGTAGGGGAAATGTCCTTGCAAGGGAAAGGCCTACCACTTCACCCATGCCATGTTTCTTAGCATATAATGTTCCCATATATATTTGAATTTGAAGAGAGGGGTAGTTCGGAGGTGGTCCGGGCTGGGGCTTAGCCCCAACCCCCAATCACATGAGTTTTAATGTGACCAAAAAACACGGGTTCATGTGGGAAAATCAACCCCCCATTGGTACTCTTCCATTATGTGACACTTGGAACACTTTAGACCGTTGCTAATAGTGCCCGAAATTTAGGTACAGGGCGTGGACACATGGGAACCCATGCGTCCAAGCACCTCTGCGTTTTGGGGGGCGGGTTCCCTAACAGTGTTAGAGTATGGCACATATTTTGGAATGTGTGTGGGTTCTAGATTTAGGCATGGGAAACTCCCAGGAGCTAGGTTACTCACACAGGAGGTGCGATTTGGCGAACCAAAGATAACAAGCTTGAAGGAGAAAATTGTAGAAGGTCTATATTCCTCAATTTTTGGCCAAACCAGGTGAGGAAAAATCCCATATAGGGGGTTTTGGATGTTCTGAATCCATTGGTATGGTTTTCAAATGAATTTGGATACTTCTATTGCAGGGTTTTCTATAGCGAAGTTTCAGAGAGCTCCAAGGAGGCCATTCCCAGGGGAGCCAAAGTCCATTTTCAGTGACTGAATAGTCATTCTTGACTAATTGATATGCTATAAACTCATTGGAATAGGTTGCAAAGGAATTTGAGGAATTTTACATGTGTTTTGGCCATAGGTAATCTCTGGGAAGTTGAAGGCCACCAGTAGAAGAGGTCATGCCCATATGAGCCATGGTCTATTTTCAAAGATCTAATAGTCATTTTTGGGGTTTTTATGTATTATGAACCCAATGGTATAGGCAATAAATCCATTGGAGTTGATAATAAGCTTGTAAAATAAATTTTAAAAACTAATCCCAGAGATCCTAGTCTATTGATGGAGGCTCAAGGAGATGTAGCCTAGTTGGGAGTGAACTCTTTTATCATGTTGTTATTGTTGTGAGTTTGCTGGTTATTATTTTCTGCAATTTATATTGCTGTTGTATTATTTAAACAACATATTTAAAATTTCAAAAACCTAACACATAAACACCTAAAAGAAGCCTAAAACTTGACACATAAAACTTCTTGCACAACTAAGACATTGAGCAAGGTCCTGAAGTTTATTTTAATGGAGTAGAGGGTGCTTGCATAGAAAAACAAGTAAGCCCCCTATTTTCAGATCAGGTGGTAGTAGAGCATAGTTTTTCTCATGTGATTACCATTGATAGCTAGAGATTTAGTTGTTGGTATTATTGTGTAAGTTTTGTGTTGAAGTTTGATACATTGCAAGGATGGAGGAAGCTTCAAACAGTGAGAATTCTCATACATATTCATTAGCCAATTTCTTTGACAAAGAGATGTTGAAGAAGTTTGTAACCATGAGAGATATGGTGCAAGAGATGTGGGAAGATAGGAAGGAGAGCTCTGTCCTTCAAGAGCAGTTGATGGCCATGAGGGAGGAGAAGCACCTGCTTCTTGAAAAATTGCATGAGATGGAGACTCATCTCCATGAGGAAAAGGAAACCCTTACCAAGTACATGCATGAACATGAGGTATGTAATGATGGTTTTTTTTCAAATTCCTCTCAAGTTGAATGCTTTGGTGTTTTTGAAAATCATACTAGAGGAATAGGGTCCAAGTTATTTTTAAAAATGGGCTATGAAGGTAGAGGGTTAGGCAAACATGCACAAGGCATTGTTGAGCTTATTAATGTTGAGGAGAGGCCCAATTATAGTGGTCTTGTATATGAATAGAAAGATGGAGCATCTTCCAAAGTTGAGGAGACAAGGGAAACAATCCCAAGAACAAATTTTTTTGCAAGTTAAATCCCTCAAGAATGCAAAGTGTGTGTTCAAAATGAATGCAAATGTGTGAAACAAGAGAGTTGTGACAACCATGAGGACAAGAACATTGTTGTTGGTCTTCAAAAGAGAGCTAGTAACTCTTCAAATTCACCTCCTCAAGAAGGAGATAAATGTGAATGTTCAAGGTATATTTCTACATATAATTAAATTGCTTTTGATTATGTTGAGCATGGTAAATTTGCATCTAAAAATGGAAGAAAAAATCCATGTAGATATTGTGGTTTAGATAACAATCATGTTTCAAGATGTCGGAAAATATTGACCACATTCAGGAAACTTTCCAAGCAAAGGAAACTTGAAAAGAAAATGTAAAAGATTTGCACTCACTGCTAGAAGAGGGGTCATCTCATTGACCAACATTGGACATTGCATCCAACCACTCATCCACAACACATGAAGAAGATGGATAAAGAGACTATAAAGAATGGAAGAGGAGATTCCACCATCGATGTGAGTCAAGATGATTCACAAGAAGATGATTTTCAACAGAAAAAGTCACCATTGAATTGGCTTGGTAAGAAATGGTTAGAATTGTTAAACAAGTAAGGCTTTCATTTATATGTTTGTAGATGCACTTTTCAGCCTTATGTATGCATTTTTGTTGAAAGTATGACAAGTTGCATCGGTTTATCATAACTTGTCTAATGCAAGTTTGCATGTGAATGTGATTCTATTGAAGACATTCTTGTTGTTGCACAACTTCTCCAGGAGGATGTAAAACATGGGTATGATACGCACTTATTGTAGCCATTAATCTTTTCATTTCAGCTCTTATGTACCCATATGTTTTTGGGTTTATGTACTTATGTTAGTACTTGAAGGAGAGTTGAAAAGCTATGCACATGCGTGTGATTTTGTATGTGTGTAAAAAGTGAACCTTGAGATAGTTTCATTATGAGTGACTCATGAATGTAATATGGTTGTGTATCATGAATGTCGATTTGTCATTTTGCAATGTTGATGTGTTTCAAATGAGTCTCGACTTGTGTCTATGTTGTCTTGACAACTATGTTGTGTCGATCATGTTTTTTGACTTATGTTTAGTCGATGGTGTTTGTCAACTTGTAAGTCAATATTGAGTACACCAAGATGCAGGAAAACGCCATGTACTTTGGTGATGTACAAGATGCAACAATTATTGATTGAAGAGAAAAATACTTGGTTGGCATCATTTTCATTCTTGTATAAAGTTTGTTTTCAAGATTGATGGTTTTCTTGGTTTGTGACAAGATGTCGCAGGAAAGTATTTTGTAGCCATTGTAGAGAGGATTGTGTTGATGCCAAAGATTTCATAAGAAGAACTTGATTCCTAGTGGGAAGGTTGACAGTCTTCCAAGCGCAAATAAAACAGTGGGTCAGTAGCAGCCAGAGAACAGTAGTTGAGGGACATAGCCAGTTGCAGTACAAGGCATGTCAAGGTACCCAAGTGATTTCCAAAAAGACTTTTCAAGTAGAATCGATTGATAGAACTTGGAAGCAGAAGAGTAATGAATCTTAGGTAGATAATCATCAGCTTTTGTGGGACCAAAATCTTTTCAATGGGGAGTGATTAGAATCTGGACCAGGGGTCAAAATTTAGCTCAAAAAACAAATTGTTCGGAATCACTTCAAAACAGACAAGTGTGTAGGCCTCGTCCTCAGGAACCTAGCACAATTCAAATGGGTTCAAATGGACATCAGATGAGTAATATATCTCGTTCTGTTCATTTTTCCAAATAGGGAAAAAATCTGCTGACTGTACAGTCCATACAGTTCGTACAACTGACATGACAAGGTCGTAAAACTGATGTCGCAGGGTCGTACAACTGATGTGGCATGGTTGTATAGATTATGTGGCATGATCATACGTTGAGCTAGCAAGTGACTGGGTATCTAAGGTTTCATACAAATGGCCCAATGTATAGCTGACATGTGTCCTCATTTGAGCTAATGAAATGGTGCCATATGGGAACCCGCGCATCCAAGAACCTCCACATTTTGGGGGATGGGTTCCCTAACAGTGCTACAATATGGAACATTTCATGGAATGGGTGGGGATGTTGGGTTTAGGCACGGGAAACACCCATGAGCTAGGTTACTCACACAGGAGGTGCGATTTGGCGAACCAGAGACAACAAGCTTGAAGGAGAAAATTGCAAAAGGTCTATCTTCTTCATTTTTTGGCCAAACCAGGTGCCAAAAAAGCCCAGCTAGGGGTTTTTGGATGTTATGAATCCATTGGTATAGTTTTCAAAGGAATTTGGAGACTTATTTTTAGTTTTTTCTACAGGGAAGTTTTAGAGAGCTCCAAGGAGGACAGGGCCACCAGTGAAAGAGGCCATGCCCAGGGGAGCCAAAGTCCATTTTCAATGACTGAATAGTAATTCTTGACTACTTGATATAATATGAACTCATTGGAACAGGTTGCATAGGAATTCGAATACTTTTGCAGGTGTTTTGGCTACATGGAATCTCAAGGAAGCTCAAGTCCACTAGTAGAAGAGGTCATGCCCAGATGAGCCATGGTCTGTTTTCAGAGATCTAATAGTCATTTTTTGAGTTTTATGTATTCTAAACCTAATGGTATAGTCATTAAATCCATTGGATTTGAGAAGCAGCTTGTAAAATAAATTTGACAAACTAATCCCAAAGAGCCTAGTCCATTGACGGAGGCTCAAGGAGATGTAGCCCAGTTGGGGGTGAAATCCTTTATCATGTTGTTATTTTTGTGAGTTTGTTGGTTATTATTTGTTGCAATTTATGTTGTTGTTGTATTTTTTAAACAACATATTAAACCTTTCAAAATCCTCACACATAAACACCTAAAACAAGCATAAAACGTGACACATAAAACTTCTTGCACAACTAAGACATTGAGCAAGGTCCTGAAGTTTATTTTAATGGGGTAGAGGGTGCTTGCATAGAAAATCAAGTCAACCCCCTATTTTCAGATCAACAGACCTACACCATCGATTTTCAAGAAAGGGGTTTAGCCAGGATCATAGTGCCTGGACACGAGAGATAAAAGGATAGCGCCAAAAAGAATAGAGCTAAGGTAACAACTCTCGGTCGCATGGAGAGAAAACGAAGTTCCTTCGGGCCAGTCAAGGAAGATAGAGTTTATCACTTTGCATTAGACTGTGGTTGCAAGGACTATTTCTATGGGAATAAAGGTGCTCATAGTTAGCACATTGCATGGAATTTCTTCGAGGAAATGCATGTTTGCATAAAGGACAGACAAAGGATTTTCCATTGAGGAAGGAGGACCTTCCAATATTTCTACTTTCATTGTATAGGTGTTAGAGAAAATCAAATTTGGGTGGCCATGAGTATTGACACCCTGGTTACTAATGAAGGAAGAATTCTTGGTCTCATTCAAGAGAAACATTTAGTTTCAAGTGCGTTGATTTGGAATCGTGATTATCCTGTAGAAGGAAGCATAGTCCTGTTGTAAGAGTGAACGAGAAGGAATAAGCCATATGGTGAAGAGGTTGGTTAAAATCCAACACACCATAGTTGGGTTCTTGTCACCAAGTGTGGTAGCTTGAAGATCAATGCAAGGGTGCATTGGGTATGAATGTGGCCATGAACATTGGCACATTGATTAAAGTCATTTAATATTTGAATTGCGCTTGGAAAATTTAGTATGTTGACAAGATGATTACATAATAATAATATTTCCTTTTTTCTTTATATACCTTGTATAAATGAAAATGACTTGGACTATTAGTATGCATCGTATGAAAATATAATGTGTATGAAAAATAAAAATTTGTTTAGCTGAGGAAAGTTGACTTGCAGGAATAAAGAGTCTTGGATAAGAAAATGTTGTAAGCCCATAAGGAAGACCATTTTCCTGTTGAGATAAACTACTATGGGGAGGAAATTCCCATGCTTGTGACTCATGTTCCATGCAGAACAAATTTGAAAATAAATGAAGAAATTGAAAAATATGTGGGTGACAGATTTGCAATAAAATTCTGAAATTTAGAATTGTGATGATGTCTCATGAATTTTGTATGCCTATGATATAGATGAGAAGAAAATATGTGTTCAGAAAGGATGGATGAAGGCTATCTAGATGAAAAGAATGAAGGAGGCCACTACTGAGCCATGAGAACCCCATGGTAAGCCATGATCGTCTAAAATATGTTGTTTTGAGGTAACACAAGATGGAGGGATGCATCGAATGTAAGGCTCGATAAAGTCTCTGGGATTCTTCCTGTGCAAGAAAACCTTGGCAAGRCAATATGGATYAGCCGAGGCACTGTATAACAAAGAAGGGGATGTCTGATCCTGGCCTGGAGGGTGAGTGACCACAAGGAAGATGAGACTTTGATAGTTCTTGTAAACTATTGATTAGGATCATGCACAMRATGGGTATGTCAAGGAAAAATAGTGAGCCTGTATAACATAACAACCACATGGATACAAATCCACAAACTGCACAAATAAGTATTGTGCTAGTTTATGAAATTTTCCTAGAAATTTTATGCAACATAATTTTTTTTTTGCATGAGACTATGATTAATGTGGTTGTTGTCCAAGAATTATTGAAGGAAGGAGACGAAGATTACGGGTCTAAAAAAGGACCTGAACAAGGAATAAGGTTAATACTTCTGAAGTGGATGAATGATAAAGGCATGACAGGTGTTACTGAGAAATAACATCGAGGACAATGTTACTTTTTAAGGGGGAGGGGATTGTAATGCCCTTGTTTCCACCAACTTGTAATTAATCAATAATTAGGATTACTATGTTGTGGCATGGGAATAGTGTAAATGCATTAATTTTTAATTTCCAATAACTAAATGTGGGGGTAAATCCTTGAAATTACTAGCCATGATATCACTAGAGGAAATCATGTGAAAACGATAAGAGAACAATTAATAAGAAAAGGATCAGTGGTTGAACCCTCAACCATCCCCATGAATGGAAGCATGGTCTATCCACAAAAGGTTATCCTAAAGTACCATAGGATCTGGCAGACCTAGATTGATCCAGGTTTCCTTCTGATGGGAGGGAACAATATAGGAGGGATGTGCATATAAGGCACGAGAGAGAATATGAAGAGAAGAGTGGAGAATGTGAGGAATATTACAATAGGAGAGAAAGAGAATAAGGCCACGAGCTTGATGCAGAGAAAGCATCTGATAAACCTCATCAAGGCTGTCACAAAGAGAGAGATCTCTAAGAGTATGCAGAGAACAAGACCTGAGTAGAAGGTTATGAACCTGATGCTGAGGAATCATATGATAAACCTCACATAAGATGTGAAAGAGAAAGGATAGATCATAATTGGCATAAATTCCTTGATGATATCATGGACTGGAACGAGGGTGGCCAGAGCATGAATAATGAATTACTCTGAGCCTATGGTTGGGTGGAAGGAAGAAAACCCACAGTCAGTTAGTTGGCTACAACCTATAATAGATAAGTATTCTCATATTCTATGTATTTACATTATAACTGTGAATGAAAGTTTGATATCCTATGAATGTTGTAGGAGTGCGTATGTTCGCTTGATGATTAGACTATATCCCTCCATATTTTCTTAATTATGTATTTAATAAAATAAGGAATTCCCTGGATTGTACATGTAAATTCCTGATCCCTGTGGTGGCTCAAGTTAAAATAAATGAACTATGAATTTGTTGACCTTTGGCATAGCCTCACATGGGCATGTCGACACTACCATTCATTTTGAATGAAGGAGTCTATTAATATTGGGAGAGGTAGTGCATGTATGCATCGAGTCTCTACGAGGCGGGAAGAGACTGAGAACCCCCTTAATTTCTAGAGTTGATCAATGAGTGTAAGGAGTGTGTGGAATATTTCTCTAAGTGTTAAGTTCAAGAGAAATAGTGCAAACTACCTAAGTACTTAAGGATCTGACAAAGCTCAGGAAGGATAGTGAGATTCAATCCCCAAAAGGAGAGATTATTTCATTTGGAAGATGAACGGATGAGGTTAGTTCAGGAGGAGATGAAGTTATCCACGATAGTCGAATATGGAGAAGGAATGTGGGTGATAACCCTTCGATCCCTTCAAACTTCACGGGTACAACAAATTGAGCATATTCATTGTATAGGAGGTGAAACCATTGAAGTCCTGAAGTCCCAAAGTTAATCTAGGTCGTAGAGCTGAGGATGCCTGAGGACTATCTTGACCATCGAATCTACAATATAGTCATCTCAACATTGACCACTTTGGGAGGATAGAGGTCTGGTAACATCAAAACTCCCGATGTTAAGGTCCTAACCCGCACATAGGTAGATCAATGTATTCAGATGTAATAAAGGTCAATATTAATAAGACCTTTCAATAAAATAGAATAAGGTGGATGTAAGAAGACCTAATAGAAGATTCTGCTTCTAGAAGGATCTTCCTCTAGATGCTTCTTTTTAGTATAAATAGGAGTCGAGGGTATGAGAACCCTAGCTTGGATATTATTGTAACAGAGTGCTACTCGATTGGAGGTTGCCCCCTAGAAGAGGCCTGTGAACATTGCTATCTGATTCAAAGTGTTATTTCTACTACTATTTCGTATATCATTTCTGTGTATTGTGAAGATTATGCTGGATATTTTACTGTTATTCTGTCATTTTTAGCATTTCGTTTCTGTTCTGCATATTTTATATATCTGGTATCTTGCAAGTGGTATCAGAGCACTTTCCTTGGCAGAAATTATGGGTATTTTTTTTCAGGGTAGAGACGTATTCCGGCGTCTTTAAGCCACAGAGATCTGTCGTTACGCGCATAAACCCGCGGTTGAGGGATTCATACATGCAGGAAATACAAGTGGTTCTTAAGCGCACGTTTGTTGGCCACCCTTGTAACCCCTATTGGTACCCCTTCGAGTGGTAGCGCATCAGACAACACCTGTGTACGGACTGGCCTAGATTTCCTGAAGCCCTCTGTAGATAAACCTATCGGCTGCCGGACTACTGTAGTGTCACCGAGAAAAACACTCGGGAAGATACTCTCTAGTACCTGGTGTTAACGATATTTCTTGCCAAGGGGGTAGGAAATCAAATGAATGGGTTAAAACCCACTTGTCCAAGGTTTCGGGCGATGATGCGCCTAAGGTAAGCTGTAAGCAAGACCGTGCGGTCCGGATTTGCGCGCCCAGATCAA
>JASDQU010270352.1:0-11657 GCA_032191745.1 Picea mariana
CTGATCCTTGCTTATCATAGTCGCGATGAGAAAAATGTCGAGATGGCTTAATCGAGCGCCATGCGTCTTTCTCGGATCTGACGGTCTTGAACTCACTCGGCGATACTGTGGGCCTAGGTCCTGGACACTCCCGGCACCTTGCGCATCGGAAAATGACGAAGCTACTCTTTGCGCATTGAAATCGCGATGGGAGAAATGACAAGGAACCTAATCACGCACCAGGTGTCTCCTGTGGATGGACGGTTGAGATTGCTCCGTGATACCGTGGGCCCGACTCTGGGCGCTTTCGGCGCTTCAGGGTTCGGGGTTTTGAGATGCAGAATGATATGAAACTTTCACCCTTCGAATTCGCGACTGGTGAGAAGCCGACATGACTAGATCACACACCACATATCCTTTGGATGGACGTCTGCTATCCTTTCCTGCACATAATATGGACGCTATCTATTACGCTAACCTCGGCGCAACTTCGCTAACTGCGATGTTCCGCCAACCGTTGATCTGCCCTTATGGATGGATCCTGACCGTCGACAATATAATCCTACCCGCTTGCTTGCCTGGAGGCCCAAAACGAGATTTTTTCGTGCTGCGCTCGGGCGCTTCTCATGCGATTTGCAGACCCAAATACTCTTGTGCCCAGGACAAGAAATGTTGCTAACAGTGGTCACCATTGGTTTCTTATAAAGCAAGTAAACATTCTTCTCATCGAAAGAATTCTTCTAAGAAGTCTGAGCATAATCCTCTATTACTAAAATTGGATGTTAATTTCGAGTTTCCGACCTATGATGGAGAATTGAATGCCGATAAATTGGACAACTGGATCAAGCAAATAGAGGTATATTGATGGGTTCAAAAGATTATGGAAGAGGCTGAAAATATATAGTTAGTTTCTCTTTGACTAAGTGATATTTCCTTAATATGGTGGGAGAGTAAGATGCAAGTTGATCTAGTTCAAAAGGGTAAAGTAATCTCTTATTGGGATAAGTTTACTAAGGATATCAAGAAACAATTCTCTCCATTGACGCATACACATACGACAATGATCAAGTGGCATCATCTAAGACAGGGTAAAGGCCATAATATTCAATAATATACACATTAATTCAAAAAGAAGGTATTATCCTTAGGAATTTCATTGTATACTCATGAAAATCTTCTGAAGTATATTGGTGGCATGCACTCATATATTTTCCACACTATTCTATTGTTTATCCCTACTAACATTGATAAGGTGTCAGTACAAGCTACACATATAGAGGCTAGTAAGGGTAAGCATGCGAACGAAGATAAGAAGCCATTCAAGTTCGACAAGAAACCGGAAGATAATTGGAAGAGTAAGAAATCAACCATAATAAAAAATGTTGAGGGAATACCTACATGTTCCCACTATAAGAGAAAGGGACATGAAGAATCAAAGTGTTGGAAGCTACGTCTAGAATTATGACCAAATAAATTCAAGGATAAAGGGAAGCAGAAGATTGTTGCATAAATTCATCATGATCTAGAGTTAGATTCTGAAGATGAATCCAAGATCATGGCATAGGAAACAAAGATATATCATCTATCGGTTCAAATTATTCAGTTCAATCTTCCAAGGAGGAAAGTGATATTGATAAGAAGAAAAGGAGTGAACTTTTTCATGTCAGAGTTATAGTCAAGCATACAAAGGTAGATACTTTATTTGATAATGGGTATCAAGTTAATATAATATCTGAAGAAATTTTTAAGAAGCTAGGATTGAAGACTACATATCATAAAAATCCATATCCATTAGGTTGGGTGTGTGATGATGCTAAGTTGAAGGTAACAAAACAATGCGAGATCATGTAATATACCATATATAAAAAGTATGCATAACAGAAATAAAATTCTAGAAATGGCAGAATAACAACAATATAACCAGAACAATCACCACAATAACACTGAAATGATATAAGAATAACAACAAAAATAACACTTTGACTCTGAGAGAAATGTTCGCGGGCCTCTTCGAGGGGGCAACCTTCAGTCGAGAAGAGCTCTATTACAATAATATCCAAGCTAGGGTTCTCATACCCTCGACTCCTATTTATACTAAATATGTCTATCAGAAGAAGCATCTAGAGGAAGATCCTTCTAGAAGTGAAAGCTTATATTAGGTCTTCTTACATTTGACTTATTCTATTTTATTGCAAGGCCTTATTAATGTTGACCTTTATTACATCCGAATATATTAGTCTACATATGTGTGGGTTAGGACCCTAACATGTCCTCCCCCTTAAAAATAACCTTGTCCTCAAGGCTTGAGATGTGGAAATTGCTGCAGAATGGTAGGTGGTTCCCAAGTGGCATCTGCTAGAGTTGTATCTTTTCACTGGACTAACACTTCCTTGATGGTTCTCTGATGCAGGCGACGCTCACGCTGGTCCAAAACTGCTTGTGGTTGTAGCCAAATGGATATTTCTTTTTCTAACTCAGGAAGGTTGGTTTGAATTTGGCACTTAGTTCCAAACACCTTTTTTAACAATGAATCATGAAAAGCAGGATGTAGCTTAGAATGATCGGACAAGGCTAATTGATAGGCCACCTATCTCACACGCTTGAGAACGGTATAAGGACCATAAATTTGGGTGCTAGCTTCTGAAAATGCTCGGCCTTGAGGGAATTTTGCTTGTACGGTTGTAGTCGAAGAAACACTTGATCCCCTTCTACAAATTGACGTTTAGAGTGACCTTTATCTACTTGTTGCTTCATGCGATTCTGTGCCATGACCAAATTCTCGTTGAGGGTGTGGAGAATAGCCTCTCGAACTGTAAGCATTTGGTCAACCGCCCGGACCTTCGAGACACCAGGTAAGTATGAAAGAATTGAAGGTGGATTTTGTCCATATACCGCTTCAAAAGGAGTCATGCGTGTAGTTGTATGGTATGAAGTGTTGCACCACCATTCAGCTAGGGGTAACCATTGAGCCCACTGATTTTGATTTTCCGAGGAAAAACACCTCAAATATGTTTCCAAACACTTGTTGACAACTTCCGTTTGACCATCAGTCTGGGGATGATAAGCTATGCTGAGATGCAATTGGGTTCCTTGTAGCTTGAACAGTTCTTGCCAAAAATTGCTGGTGAAAGTTGGGTCACGATCAGAAACAATAGAGTGCGACATTCCATGAAGCTTGAAGACCTGATCCATGAAAATTTGAGCCACCGTGGATGATGTAAATGGGTGTTGAAGAGCACATAAATTAGAATACTTGGAAAGGCGATCAACAACCACCATGATGACTGATTTATTTCCCGATTTGGGTAAGCCTGTAATAAAATCCATAGAGATATCCCTCCAAATAGTAGGTGGAATCTTGAAGCGGTTGTAGTATGCCCAGAGATTTCACTGTTTCACCCTTGTTGTGTTGACACACATCACATTCAATGAAAAAATTACGAATGTCTTGTTTCATACCATCCCCCCCCAAAAAAACATTTGATCCTATCATAGGTTTTGGTAAACGCGGAGTGCCTAGCAGTGGGTGTAGCATGAAGCTCAGAAAGTACCATGGATTTAAGTTTTGATTATTTACTTAAATACAAACGAACTTTGTATCAAAGCTCATCATGGAGCCCAGAGTACCCTGGGGAAACTGAAACATTGGACTGCAATTGTTGGATCAGATGCAAACTTTTGGGATCGTCCAGCCATTCTTGGCAAATGGCTTGGAGCCAATCTGGTACAATGAAGGAAAGAGAAAAAAGGGATCTGTCATCTTCATATTTTTGGGAAAGTGCATCCTTAGCCACATTGTCTTTTCCCTTCTTGTAAATGATCTCATAATCATATCCAAAGATCTTAGTCACCCATTTTTTTTGCTCCGGGGAGGAAATGCATTGTTCCAGAAAATACCTGAGGCTTGGATGGTCTGTCTTAATTTGGAAGCGTTGCCCCAATAGATAAGGGTGCCATAGATCAACGCCATGCAGAATAGCCAACATTTCATTTTCATAGATTGATTTTCCCAGATTTCTTTCAGACAGTTTCTTGCTGGTAAAGGCCAAAGGCCGACCCTCTTGCATAAGGACAACACCAATTCCTTTTGTTGAAGCATCACATTCCAAGACAAAGGTCTTTGTGAAATTAGGAAGGGCCAGGATTGGAGTGGTGCACATGGCCATCTTAAAGGTTTGAAAATATTGAGAAACTGTTGGAGTCCAAGTGAAAGAGTTCCTTTTTAGGAGTGCAATGAGAGGTGTTGCAATCTTTCCATAATTCTTAACAAACTTGCGATAATAACCTGTTAAGCGCAGAAATCCACGTAAGATTTTGAGAGTATTTGGGTGAGGCCAGTCTTTCATAGATTCAATCTTTTTAGGATCCACCCTGATGCTATCCTTGCCAACCAGATGACCCAAGTACTCGACTTCTAAGGCGCCAAAAGCACATTTAGACTGTTTCAGGAAGAGTTGGTGCTGAGAGAGTAGATGGAGAACTCGATCCACATGAGCAAGATGGTTCGTCCAGGTTTTTCTATAGATGAGGATATCATCAAAGAAAAATAAGACAAAATGATGGAGTAAAGGACATACGACATGATTCATGAGGCTTTGGAAGGTGGAGGGGGAATTACACAAACCAAAGGGCATGACCAAAAAATCATAGTGGCCCTCATGAGTTCTAAAGGCAGTCTTAAGAATGTCTGCCTCGTTCATACGTATTTGGTGGTAGATATAAAGAATATCAAGTTTAGTAAAGAACTGGGTGCCACTCAATTATTCGAAGAGGTCATCAATGACAGGAATGGGAAATTTGTCTTTAGTGGTAAGTTTGTTGAGGGCACGAAAGTCAGGACACATTCGCTAAGAACCTTCTTTCTTCAGGACCATGACCATAGGGGAAGAGTAGGGGCTTGTATTAGGGTGGATAACGCCTGCGTTAAGGAGTTCTTGGACCATTTTCTCAATTTCACTTTTTTGGGAAAAGGGGTGATGATACAGACGGATATTGGGAGGAAGGCTTCCTGGTACAAGGGGAATGGAACAATCATGAACACCACGGGAAGGAGGGATTCCCTTGGGAGTGGAAAAGACCACTTGATGTTTAGACAGGATGAATTGGAGTTCTTGCAGCACCGAGGGTGTCTCTGTTGCTTGTATGGCATGGAGTTGGGCAATAACACCAGAATGACCTTTTTTGAGCAGATTTTCCATGCGATAGGAACTAATGATCTCAGGTGAACCGGCGATGATGCCTTGGAAATTATATTGTTGGCCCTCCTGGTCAAATTGCATGGTTAATTCCTTAAAATCTATGAGAATGGGACCCAAAGTCCTTAGCCAGTCTGCACCCAACACAATGTCACAACCACCCATTTCGATATCAAACATATGATATTTCAGGTGGTAGTCACCAATTTGGAGACACACATTTTCACAACGGCCTCCACATTTCATGGAGCCACAATTGGCAATCATGATTTGAAAATCATTGACTGCATGGATGTAGCAATGGGTTTCTTGGGCAATGCGACAATGAATAAAATTATGGGTGATTCCATTATCAACCAAAATGATGACCTTCCTATGCTTGATGTAACTGATTAGCTTAATGGTTTGGGGAGCAGAGAATCCAGTGAGAGCATTTAGGGAAATGACCAGTTCTACTTCGGGAGGGTCTGAGGGAGGGGTTATGTCAATGGTTTCAGGTGACTTAGACACACGGGGAGTTTCAACATCCTCTTCCAAAATATACTCTGAGATGGCCATAAAAATATTTTGTTCCTTACACTTGTGGCCCGAGAAATATTTGTCATCACAATTATAACAAAGGCCTTTGAGTTGGCATTCAACCATTTCATCCCTGGTCAATTTTTGGATTTTTAGTGGAGCGGACAGAGTAGTGGGATTTACTGGTTTAGTGTGAGGAATAAAGGAGGGTTTCTAGTTTTGAGAAGATACAACCTGTTGTGCTTCTTTATCTCTTTTAGTATCCTCCACCCAACTCTGAGGTTGAGCCATGAGGACATGGGCCTGAATCTCATCCTTGAGGCCACTGATAAAACACTCTCGGAAAAAGGCATCAGACATGCCCTCTGTCCGAAAAGCCATGCGCTCAAAATAAGTTATAAAGTCTTCTACTGTGCCTGATTGTTTCAACTTTGTCAAACGGCCCAAATGGTTGGTGTTAGTGTCAAAGCGTTCATAAAGCTATGCCACAAAGTGTGTCCAACCAATATACCCTTGATGGGAAGTCTTTCTCCATTGCCACCATTGCCAACGTTCTTGATCTAGATGGAGAACACCATACCAGAGTTTTACCAAGTCATCTATAATGTCGTATAAAGAGAAATAATGTTCCATTTGGGTTACCCAACCAGTGGGATCTGAGCCATCAAATTTGGTCACATCCACCCGTGGAAGGCGTAGGTCATGTTGAAAGTGATGGTGCTGAAAGTTATGAGAATGAGAGGAATTTTCAGCTTCAATATGTGGAGGTGGGTCAAATAAAGGGTTATTTGTAGGGATATGCAGCTTGGTGCAGAGCGTCGAAACGATAGATTCAAGCTGGGTAGTCAGGTCTTGTTTGATTTCCTCCATTGAGGACTGCTTGGTTGTATTGATGGCGACAACATTGGCACTGAGTTGTTTCACTTCTTGTTGGATCTCGGTGAAATTAGATTGCAAGGTATTGAAGCGAGCTTCCCAGTCTTGGCTATGGGTATGGGCCATGATGACGAGGGAACCGAAATGGGCTGGGGCAGAGGGGGGGTTCATTTTTTTTTCTAAAAAATGATATGTATGAATGTGATAAGGGAAAAGAGATGAATCCAATGGAATGGGTCTCAAATAATGGTGCAAAAATTTCCACTTGAAGAGTTATACTTCGGTCTGAAGAATACTGTAGTGATGAAATTCTCAAATGCTTAACCAGGAAGAAATGTGTAACGATTTGGCATCCCGAACATTGTTGCATGACAATAGATCTTGTCTGTTTTAATTTGTTTATGTTTCTGTCCCCAAGGGTTAGGTATTCAAGGGTTCTACATACAATGGTTTTCCCTGTGTTATAGCTCTCTGATATACGTGCGGGGTCCAACAGTAGTACTCGGCTCAATATCTCAGGGCACTAACTAAGGAGGCTAGATTGTGCCCTTATCCATACTACCCAACTACCCAGGTACTAGAGAGTATCTTCCTAAGTGTTGTTATAGTTGGCACTATAGAAATCAGGCGACCGATCGGTTTATCTAAAGAGGGCTTCAGGTAATCTAGGACAATCAGTACACATGTGTTGTCTGATGCGCTACCACTCGAAGGGGTACCAACAGGGGTTACAAGGGCGGCCAACAGATGTGCGCTTAAGTACCACTTGTATTTCCTGCGTGTATGAATTCCTCAACCATGGGTTTATGTGTGTAACGACATATCTCTGTGGCTTAAAGACGCTGGAATACGTCTCTACCCTGGAAAAAAAAATTAACCCACAATTTATGCCGAGGAAAGTGCTCTAATACCACTTGTAATATACCAGATATAAAAAGTATGCAGAACAGAAATAAAATGCTAGAAATGGCAGAATAAAAAAAATATAACCAGAACAATAACAACAGAAATAACATTGAAATGATATAAGAATAACAATAGAAATAACACTTTGATTCTGAGCGCAATCTTCACGAGCCTCTTCGAGGGGGAAAAATCCAGTCGAGCAGAGCTCTATTACAATAATATTCAAGCTAGGGTTCTCATACCCTCGACTCCTATTTATACTAAATATGTCTATCAAAAGAAGCATCTGGAGGAAAATCCTTCTAGAAGTGGAAGCTTCTATTAGGTATTCTTACATTCGACTTGTTCTATTTTATTGCAAGGGATTATTAATGTTGACCTTTATTACATCTGAATATATTGTTCTACCTATGTGTGGGTTAGGACCCTAACAGATCAGGTTTGCAATTACAACTAATTTCTTTGACGAGGTTGAGTTAGATGTTGTGCCTTTTGAAGTTTGTGGCATTGTTTTGGGTAGTCCATATCTATTTGATAGGAAGGTTGTGTTCTATCGAGAAGAAAATAAATATCACCTTCTCAAGGATGGATTTGAATATATTGTTAGATATCATCGCATTAAAACTAATGTTTCTTTAGTGAGCACAAGGCAAATGAAGAGACTCATGAGCGCAAGTAAATCTTTTGTTCTCATGATAGTGAAACTGAAAGAATAATATATAACATATGCTTTGCAGGCTGTGATCCAAATCATAAACATGAGTTGATCAACATATCTAATTATGTTGAGTTGTTTCAGGAACCTATAGGGTTTCCTCCTAAAAGAGAGGTTGAACATGAAATATGTTTGCAACAATATGCTCCTCTTCCAAACATTGGAACATACAAGTGATCAATAGTCGAGAATGCAAAAAGGAGCTGGTCGATAAAGAAATCATTAGACCAAACTCTTCTTTGTGTGGTCCTCCTATTGTACTAGTTCTGAAGAAAGATGGCACATGGAGGATGTGTATTGATTTTTGAGCCCTGAATAAGATTATGGTAAAGAACCGTTATCCTCTTCCAAAAATAGATGATCTATTAGATTAGTTAAAGAATTTTGTATGTTTCACTAAGTTGGACTTGAGAAGTGGTTACCATCACATCAAAATTGTAGAAGGTGACATATGGAAAATTGCTTTCAAAACCAATCAAGGCTTGTTTGAATGGTTGGTTATGCCATTTGGGTTATGTAACACACCAACAACTTTTAAGAGACTGATGAATGTTGTGTTTAGACACTATATAGATGATTTTGTTATTGTCTATTTGGACGAAATATTGATCTTTAGTCAAACATGGGAAGATCATATAAAGCATGTCAAGATAGTCTTTGAACTCTTGAAGAAGGAGAAGTTGTATATCAAGTTATCTAAATGTGAATTTGACAAAAGTTCTCTAGTATATTTGGGTTGCATTGTAGGAAATAGTCAGTTAAAGATAGATCCTGCAAAGGTAGAAGTCATTAAGAAATGGCCCAATCCAACTACTTCCACCGAAGTCAAGAGCTTATTAGGAGTAGTACAATACTGGAGGAAATTGATTGCTAATTTCTCATACATAGAAACATCTCTACATGCATTAACAAGTGTTAAACATGTCTTTCAATGGGGATGAAAGCAACAAAAATCCTTCAAGACATTGAAGGAAAAGATAAGCACCACACCAGTTTCAGCGTTTCCAGATCTACAACAACCATTTGAGATTCAAACTGATGCAAACATATATTCCATGGGCACAATATTGATGCAGGGGGGTAAACCTATATGTTATCATTCTGAGACTTTCATTCAAGATGTGATTAACTATCCAACACATGATAAGGAATTGTATGTGTTGGTACAAAGTGTAAATAAATAGAATCATTATTTAATGGGAAAGGAGATAATTATTCATATCGATCATCAACCATTACAATATTTGCAGTAAAAAACCAAGCTACAATAGTCAAGAAACTTCAAGTGGATGAGTTTTCTACAACTATTTCATTTGGTAATAAAGTATAAGAAGGGTATTCATAATAAGGTTCCAGATATGTTATCAACACCATTAATTAATGCATCTACAATACTCATGTATAATCCTTTAGCACATGAAATCTATGCAAAACAATATGCTAGGGATGATGATTTTAAAGAAGTATATGATGCATTGACCCACGACAATCAACAATCAGATTATTATATGCATGGCAGTTTATTATATCATCTTGGAAAATTATGTTTACTTAGAGATGAAAGACTAAATGTAATAAAAGAATCTCATACATCTCTCATCTCTAGTCATTTCATGGTTGGTAAGATAGTTGCACAATTGCAGAGGTATTGTTATTGGCCTTGGATGAACGAGACACTTCCCAAGTATATAAAAGGGTGTGTCATGTGTGCCACAAGTAATCCTAGCAATATAAAGCTAGGGTTATATAGACCACTTCTGGTACCTTCACAACCATGGAAAGTATCTCCGTGGACTTTGAAAGGGGTTTGTCGATGTCCAAGATAGGTCATGATTATTTATATGTCATGGTGGAGAGATTCAACAAGATGTGTATTCTAATGCCATGCAAGAAGCATGTCACAACTGAAAATATATCATGTATATGTTCTTCACTAATGTATGGATTCATTTTGGACTTCCAAAATCTATTATATCAGATCAACACTCGCTTATTTTCGAAAGTTTTGGTCTCATTTATGGGAGTTAATGGACACTAAGTTGAAGAAGAGCACAGATTTTCATCCACAGATAGATGGACAAACAAAGGTGGCAAACATAACAATGGTACATCTACTTCGAGGATATTGCAACAAGCATCCTAAATTATGGGATGAACAATTGCCTTATATCCAACATGCCTATAATCATGCCATGAATTCCTCTACTTAGAAAACTCCTTTTGAAGTATGTTTTGGGTACCTGACTAAATCACCTAGGAAATTTTCTTGGAGAAGCAGGTAAAGAATATGGACAATATAATACAATTAAATCTAAAATCTTCATTTGAAATATTCAACAGGTACATCAAGCAGTAACGGAACAATTGGAGAAAAGCCAAGCCAAGTATAAGCCAAGGCACGACAAACATCGGGTTGATCATCAGTTTGAAGTTGGTGATCAAGTATGGTTACATATCAACAAAGATAGAATGAAATTTGAAGGTAAAAATCTAAGGCCAATCTGATATGGTCCATTCAATATAATAGAGAAGATTGTTACTAATTCCTTTCACTTATATCTACCAGCCTACATACAAATGTATTCAATGATAAATGTTGAGAATTTGAAGCTTTATGAGCCTCCTATGATCATGGATGAATATGAAAGTATTCAGGTTCTAGTAGTTGACTATTTTTCTCCAAAGTGTTTGGACGATCTACAGGAAGATGTCATTCTTGACAGAAGGATCAGAACTGCACAAGGAGGTGATGTGGAATATCTTTGAGTTGGTTTTAAAGGGGTAAAACCAAGTAGAGCCAAATGGATGGAGATCATAAGGGTGAGGGAACTATACCCTCACTTAGTTGTTGATTAATAAAAACTTTTAGTGTTCCAAAAGTCTTCCAATGGGGAGGAATTATCTAGGAGGATTCGAGAATGCTCATAGAGGTCCAGAAAGATCTGGAACATCCACAAAGGTCCATAATGGTTAAAAAATGCTCAAAAATCAAATTCTTAAAATCATCCCCAAAACACCATCATTGTGTAGATATCGTTGACAACTTCCCAACGACGCAAATTTCGTCTCAAACGGAGTTCATATGAAAAAGTTATGAGTGGTCAAAGTTCTAGTCAAACTTGGCAAAAAGTCAAAGGTCAAAATACTTGGGAAAATAAAGAGGTGACACGTGTCTCCCTAAAAGGGTGACATGTGGCACCTAATTGACAATTGAATGGGCATATTGTACCTCCAAGTGGACGAATGACAGGTTGACAAGTGGCAAACAATTAGTTCAGTCAAAAGTTAACATGTGGCATTGGAGAGCCAATGAGAGGTTGCCACATGGGATCCTCCCATTGACCTATAATGGCTAATGCATATTAAAAATGATGGATTCTGGGTCAAAATCCTGACCTCCATAACTTCCATAAGCCTCAACAAATCCCTCCATGCCAATGCACCACCACAATACCACTTGAAATCTA
>JASDQU010270359.1:0-10703 GCA_032191745.1 Picea mariana
CAACTTAATCTCTTGAGCCTTGTATTTACATATGAGTAATGGGGGTTTAGGCATGGGATGATGGTAAAAAGTAAGAATCTTTAGGTCATTTCTGCATGCATGATAAAACCCTTAGTGCTAGTCCATAGGAGGGATTTCCCACCCACAACAGAATTGGCAACCATACTGGGGATCTCTCGGGTTTTATGGGGATACTTGTTGGGTATTTTTAATTGGTTTTACTACCTTTTTCTGAGTTTCTGCAAAAGTCTGAGCTAGTAGGGATTCTAGTCTTCCATACCAGAATTCCTTGCTTTCTTTGATTGGCTGCTTTTTATTTTATGGAAGTCATAGAGGTACACATGGCCTGTATAAGGCTTGCATGCGTGTACCCATGCCCTACCTTCACATAGCCCGCGTGCACATGCTAGCTGATGAAGTGTCAGTCGCATGTCTGAGTTCATAATTTTTTTTTTTAGAAAGGAAATCATCCTCTCCCCTGTCAGAAGTGATCCTTCTTAGGGGTTTTCTGGATCTCATTCTGGTCTCTGTTTTTGCAGTTTGTAGCTTAGGTTTCACCTCATATTGGTTTGTTCTATGAAGTTTTCCTTGAATTGTTTTCTTTTTTCTGTCAAAGTAAGTGTCTGAGTCTTCAAGAGATTCTGGTTCTTAGTACCACCAGTCTCTCCCTGGGCTTGATTGCTTGTCCTTTCATTTTTTAGAGTTTCAGAAGTACACATGGCCTGTATAAGGTCTGCACGCATGTACACACGCCCTGACTTTACACAGCTCGGGTGCACACGCTTGCTGTTGAACTGTCAACAACGTGTCTGTGGAGAAAATTTTTGTTTAAGGTGAGGCAGCCATCCTTTCCTTTGTCAAGAGTTATACCTCTCAGGTTTTTTGGGTCTCTGTCATAAGTAGTTTTAGCCTAGGTTGTATTCCAGCATAGCTTGCTTTTTCATTTAAAATATTTTTTGTGTTTCCAAGCTTTTTAAACTTATTTTTAGCTTGAAATTTTAGGAAAAATGAGTTGCATTTAAAAAAAAAAAATTCCCCCTCATGGCCCGGGGGGGGGGGCATGAATCATGCATTCATCAGTTTCTTTTAGAATCTTTTGTTATTTCTGCTTTGATTGGAAGAAAATATATATAAAAAAAAACTTAGTTTGTTAGATCTCTTTCTTTCTTGACATTTTCTTTGCATTGTTATTTGAAAAAGAAAAAGAAATTAGCATAGCGTTGTGTTTTCTTCTAATTTTAAAAGCATTCAAAATAAATAAATAAGAAATATAATCATTCTTTGCCAGTGTTCATGTAAGTTTCATCATTTTTCACAAAGAGTCTTAACAACATCAGTTGCACTACCGTATCCCTTTTGAGTAAATCAAGCCTTAAAAAGAACGCTAATTAAAAATTACTAGACTTTATGTTTGGAGGGTCCATCAACTAGATTAGTCTAGAGCCTTGATTCAGGTTGGAGAGGAAACTCTTCAAGGCTATAAAACAAACATACGAGTCTATGCTAAGGAGTGTAGAAGTCTAGTAACGTGGAAATTATCCGGGACCCCCCTCTAACACAGGGGCTAAACACGAGGTCGTGTGCGGAAAGGTAGTAGAGATAACCCCTCCAAAGCCGGACCAATCGTAGTGGAGAACACATATAGAGGAATTGTCTTGGGATTTCGTTGATACACTTTCTTTCGATACCCTTGATAGGTTTCGGGCTTGATACCCTGCTCATTGCGGCCCACCCGACTGTTGACTATACCCGCTTGGTGATTGTTCACGAGCTGGCAACCTAGTTGCCTTTATTTTAGGGACTTACACAGGTGATTGCAGGGGTATACCGCAGTACCTAGGATAGACATTGGGCCACACTTTGTAGAGTATACCCGGAGGGTGCTTCCGTATTTGAGTTTCACTTGCACCGATAAGTTGCTCTAGTGTTGGTTGATGTAACTGTTCTTCCAACTAGTTAGTCGTTTGCTTGATTTTACTTTAGGAGTTTTTCTAGTGTGTGCTCTATGCTCCCTAGTTTTCCATAGTGAGTTAGTCATTCATTGCTTTGGGTCTTTGACCTAGGGTGGTAGATAGCCCACTCCACCAGTCGTGAGGACTTTTTGGTCTTCCTCTTAGAAACGTGGAGCCGCCTCTTTATAGGCATTGTTTTGATATCATTGGTTTGCCAGAATCATTGTGAGACTTTTAGGGATTTGAACGATCCCGTAAGGGCAGAACCTGTGCATAAGATATTCATGGCTAAGGTTATTGACGATACCAACCAAGGAACCCCTTCGCAAGGGGATCCTTGTGCTTTTCCTTTCTTTGGAAACGTTGGTGTCCCTTTGATGGCCACTTTGTACATTCCTTGGTTGAATGTGGGACTACCGGTTTGGTTGGGTACCATTCCAAATGTCCCGAATGCTCTTGACGCTTCTTAGTTAAGAACCTTAAGTCATGGGCACCCTGTTGATGTTTCTTCATCAATAAATTCTTCTCCTCCTCCTTCTCCCACCTCTGGTGAAAGTACAGTTACTAGTAACTGGAAGTCTAAACGAAATAGAAAGAAGAAGAATAGGAAGAAGAAATTACCAACCTCTGCCAGTCATGTTGGAGATAGGTTGACAACCTCTGCAAGTCATGTTGAAGACCAAAACCCAGCCTCTGCAAGTTATGCTGGGGGAAATCACCCACCCTCTGCAAGTCATGATGGGGGAAAAAGTCCAGTCCTTGGTAGTAATACTGACAATAGGTCTGTAGCCTCTGCGAGTCATGTTATCAACCCATCACCAACCTCTGCAAGTCATGTTGAAGATGTGCAACCAACCATTGCCAATCATGCTGGGGGCATTGACTCTGTTGAGAAACCTAGATGGATAGGACATAAGCCTAAGTTCCCTTGTAAGATCTGCAAGGGAGATCACCTTACTCATTTATGCCTTGACATTCCAGAGGTACAAAGATTGTGGTCCCTGTCTGCAAGATCTTCTGATTCTGAGTCTTCTGAGGTTTCCTCATAGTCTATTCAACCATTGGTTGTGAAATTGGTCATGCCGATGCAGTCATCGGCTGATCCCACTCCTCTTTTGAGGGGTGAGGTGCCTTTAGACCTTGTAGTCTCTTAGCCTATCCAACCATTGGTTGAGAAAGTGATCATGTCGACACAGTCATCGGCTGATCCCACTCCTCTTTTGAGGGGTGAGGTGCCTTTAGACCTTGTAGTCTCTCATCCTATCCAACCATTAGTTGAGAAAGTAATCATGTCTATGTAGTCATCGGCTGATCCCACTCCTCTTTTGAGGGGTGAGGTGCCTTTAGGCCTTGTAGTCTCTCAACCTATTCAACCATTGGTTGAGAAAGTGGTCATGTCGATGCAATCATCGACTGATCCCACTCCTCTTTTGAGGGGTGAGGTGCCTTTATACCATGTAGTCTCTTAGCCTATGCAGCCATTGGTTGAGAAAGTGGTCACGTCGACGCAGTCTTCGGCTGATCCCACTCCTCTCTTGGGGAGTGAAGTGTTTACCGACCATGTTTTTAGCGTTTCCAGTCCAGTACTTTCAGAATAAGGGGGGCATTCCACTCGTTCCAAGTACACCCCCTCCAAGCCCTAGGATGGTTTCGTTTGATTGGAATGATCTTGTTGAGCCTCGTCTTCCTTCTTATACACCTTTTCAAATAAGGGTTGAAGTTAATTTAACAAACATTTATCGATGTATTGTGGATGAAGGAGCTTCCACAAGTATTTTATCCTCCTCGGTTTGGAAAGTCTTGGGATATCCCGAGCTTGTGTCTTCTTCTCATGAGTTGTTGGCTTTTGACAGACATCCTAGTGAATATTTGGGGGTTCTTCCTCAGTTACCTATATATTTAGGTGGGAAGACTATCCTTGTTGATGTTATAGTGGTGCAAGTCCCGTTAGATTTCAATATGCTTCTCAGGTGTGATTATGTATATGCTATGAATTCTATGGTGTCTACACTCTCTCGGGTGATGCATTTCCCTCACAATGGAAGCATTGTCACTATCAACCAACTGACATCTGATAATCACCATCCTAATTCGACATTATTTCAGACTACCCCTTTATATGTTCCTAGCGTTTGTGTAGACTCTACCCTTCCATGGGTTAATTATGTGGCATATTATCCTCAATGTTCAATTGCTTCTAAGGAGGAACCTGTGAAATCATGTTGGCCTTCCCGAGACTTAGTCTCAACAATTGATCCATTGGTTTATCCAATGGGGGCATGGGAGCCCTTGTTTCCCCCTCTTATTCCAAGTAGGATTGAGTATCCTTTCAAGTCTGATCTCATTGTTTGTAGATCCTCAAGCCCTCGTGATTGTGATTCTTCACTGATAGACTCTGCCAGCCCTAGCCAAAACCTACATTTTCATATGCAGTATGGTCAGTTTACTTCACCCTTTGGGACTGTCGACCCTCATTTGCATGATTTCTCAGATTTTGAATTGCCTTCAGATGATGCTATCCTTGAAGCCATGTCTATGGTTTCTATACCGAGGGAGGACTTACACCGTGGTTTGTGTTTTCTTCCCTTTTGGGAGACTTTCCAAGTTGACTATCGAAGAGACTCTTGGTCTGAGCCTAGTAGTGGGCTCTACCTGAACCAGTTTCATACATGAGTCGTAGCCCCCACGGGTCTTCTTTTAATCCCTTTTTAGACCCTCTAAACATGAAAAGATTGCCGAGCGATCTTGTGGCCTTTCACGCTCGTTAAACTAAAATTTGAAGTCACGTCTATTCGACAGTAGTTTACCCCTTTTTCAGTCTGGATGGTCAACTGTACGAACAAAGGTATACTCTAGAGGCTTCGGGTCCCTAGAAGAGTACCCTCAGGTATAATTTTACCCCTTTTTCAGGCCTGAGGGACTAAATTTACGAAAAAGGAACCCCCACGGAGTCCATAGTTAAGCTCTTTTCAGACTCCCTAAAATTGAAAAGATCGCGGAGTGACCTTATTCTTTCACACTCGTTAAAATGGTCCAGAAGAACATTCCTGTCGAATTCCATAGTTAAGCTTTCTTCAGACTCCTTAAAAATGAAAAAATGGCCGAGTAATCTTGTCTTTATCACACTCGTTAAAATGGTTTTGAATAGACGTCTTGTCGGTGCTAGTTTACCCCTTTTTTAAACTGACTAGACTACCTTCGAAAAAGGTACCCCATTGGAGTCTCCTTTTACGTTTTTCAGTCTCTCTAAATATGAAAAACACCGAGCTTACGTTCTCTGGGCTCGTTAAAATTACATCGAAGGATGTTACTATTGTGTGTTTTATTAATCGCATTTGCATACCCGCATCTTCGGCCTAATGCCGACTCCATGTTGCTCTCAACTGAACCATCTGAAGCATGCCTTATACAAAGGCCCTGTAGCACTTTGCCTCTGCGTCTTGACACCTTTGGCCTCTGGAGGATTTTTCTCGAGTGTCCTTTTCTTGCATATGTCCCTTTTTCGTGAGCATCCCTGTGTTCTGTGCGCTTGGAACTAGTATGTTTGCGACACTCGATCCTCCTTTGTAATGTAGCATTCTTTTATTCTTTTTCAAGCTTTCCAACATTATTGAAAAAGACAAAAAAAAATCAAATATACCCCAAAAAGAGGAAGGGAAAAGTAATTTCTTCTTATTTGGCAGCACAATGAGTCGCCCTTGGACAAAGCACATCCTTCCGTTTGTTCATCAAGATCTGGGATTTAATATGACCTTAGGAGGCTATTCTCGCTACATAGAGCCGTGTCCAACTCCATTTGGTTATTCTTCCAAACGTATGGAGAGTTTGCGTTGCCTCCTGCATCGTGAACTTATGTCAAATGCCATGCTTCCTGAGTCTCATCATTTGTTCTACCAAGCCTAAGTCAGCCCCTCTGCAGTTGGTATCTTTCCCTCATGCTTGGCCATCCTCAAAGTCCAATCAAGTCTTTGTTTGACATCAATGAAGCCTTCAGTCTGATCATCAAGATTATCTAGTCCATGACCGACGATCCGTCGAAGACCTCTGGGTAGTGAAGTTGTACACTCATATTACACTCCTACCCAAGTTTTGAATATTTTGAAGTTGTTGCTCGAGCTCTGAAGACCTCATCTCCAACCATCAATCCTTATCATCTTCTAGAAGATGGATACTCTACATGTATATCTTTTTGATTTCGAGATGTAGCTCCGCTGTGTATTTCTCGCGGGTACACTTTATATAGTTATATGAAATGGATCTACAATGTATTTGATTGCTAGCCATGATTTTATTTCATCCCGAGCATGGGTATGCCCGTCTCGGTGAGACAATTATTATTTTTCAGAAGGCATCTCTCGATTTCTGGTCCCTGGGCTCACTTGTTTGGAACGTTGGTGAAGATTATTAATGTATTTCGGCCATCAGATGTTCTTCTGACCTCACACATTAGGGGGCATTTTTTATAACCCTAATTTGCACCAAACATGCTTACCTGGCATTAGGCCATCTCATATTCCTTCTTTGACAAAACACTATTGAACAACTCTTCTTAAAAACCCCTTTTATAAAGGCCCACGTGCCCTGCTCCATTACTGCACGCGTGTACACGCGAGCTAACCCAAGACAACCCGCGTGTACCTACAAAAGAATGAAAAAAGGAAAGTTGCTGACGGAACACACAACTTTGGGTAAGTTAACTAAACCTTTCGGCCATGCATGGCCGGTCATTCGACCAAAAACCTAGCTCCTTATAACCTATAAAAGAAGGGGTAGGGGTCCCATTTGAAAGGAGGAGATTCATAGTAAAGAAACTATACCCGATTAAGCATTCCCTTTGTCCCAACCTTTAACCATCCTTGTGCAAAGAGAAGTATAGAGAAAAGCAGTTGGAAGACAGTGGAAGAAGAGCCCATGACCAGGATCGAGGAGAAGTAGCCGACTTTATCATTGTAAGGTATCATTGTGAAGTTAATAAAAGAATTGCTTTTCCCATCCCGCCATATGAGATTGTCATTATTGGAATATTGATTATATGATTGATTAAATCTCTAACCCGTTAGTTCATAGATCAAATGCATGTGGAGTTCTTTGTTTGTCTTTAGTGAATGCACGTCAACATTGGGAGGAGAGTTGCATTCAAAGAACGACCAAGCGCAAAAAGGGATCGACATCAAACGCGAAAAATAAGGTACGTCAACTTAATCTCTTGAGCCTTGTATTTACATATGAGTAATGGGGGTTTAGGCATGGGATGATGGTAAAAAGTAAGAATCTTTAGGTCATTTATGCATGCCTGATAAAACCCTTAGTGCTAGTCCGTAGGAAGGATTTCCCACCCACAACACTTTGGTGGCCTACCTTACATAGAGATGCTAAAGAATATTCTAGAGCCTGCGATGTATGTCAGAGAGTTGGGAAACCATCCAGAAGAGATGAAATTCCATTGGCACCACAATTGACCCTACAAGCATTCGAGAAATGGGCCATTGAATTTATTGGACCTATAAATCCACCAGGAAAGCGTATAGGAGCAAGATACATCATCACTGCGACAAAGTACTTGACCAGATGGGCCGAAGCAAGAGAATTCAAGGACTGTAGTGCAACTATAGCCACACGCTTCATATTTGATGACATCATAACCAGGTTTGGGTGCCCAAAGATCCTCATGAGTGATCAAGGAACACATTTCATAAACAAAACAGTTGAAGCCTTGAGTGAAGAATTTACAGTCCACCATCAGAAGAGAACATCATACCACGCTCAAGCAAATGGGACAGTTGAAGCATTCAACAAGATTTCAGAAACAACATTAACCAAGATTTTTTGTGTGAACAGAGATGATTGGGATTTGAGAGTACCAACAGTGTTATGGGCATATAGAACCACTTGCAAAAAGCTGACCATGTAGACCCCTTTTAAGTTGGTCTATGGTCTTGAAGTTGTTGTCCCGATGGAATAACTGGTGCCAAGCTTAAGAATCACTGCATTTATAGGTATGGATGATACTGGCGCTATTCAGGAGAGGCTTACACAATTAGTTGAACTCGAAGAAGATAAATTTATTGTAGGTTTCCACCAGCAGGTTCAGAATGAAAGAGAAAAGGCCTATCATGACAGGCACATCAAGAAGAAGGCATTTAAGCAAGGTGATCTAGTACTGGTGTATGACAGTAAGTTCCTAAAACATCTTGGGAAGTTTAGAATGCATTGGCTCGAGCCATATGAGATCGCCTATGTCACAGAAGGAGGAGCTGCACAACTGAAAACATTGAAGGGAGAATGGAAGGAAGGTTTGGTAAATGGGAGTCGGCTGAAGTTGTATTATGACAACCAGCTACCTCACAACTCTCAGTAATAAGCATAAAGAAAAGGGTCTAGGTACTAGGTGTAGTTGAAACTAGGTACCAGACACAGAAAATACAGTCTGCACAAGGATGGAGAGGAGGCATAGAGAAGAAAGCAAAGGCTACACTGTGCAACCCAAATTCAAAGTAAAATAGGAAGATCAGATATGAAGTGCCTCGGGATGATTCACAGGTGAGTTTTGGGGGCCTGTTGTCCCTGTGTTTTTAAAGGAAGAGAATATCAAGGAGGAAGAGGTGAAATGTGAACTTCGCGGAAGACACAGTGACTGTCATGGGGTCAAAGTGAGCAAAAGAGAAGAAAAGATGGAGTGAAGTGCGGGAAAGAAAGTCATTGGATGAGGAGATCAAGGATGAAATATCAGCAAGGAAGAAGGATCAGGGACAAGTCATCAAGTGGAAAGAGCCACTGTTGGATGCTTTGGAGCACTGCGTGAGAAGGAAGGAAAGACAGGCTGGCGAAGCCCTAAAAATGCGGGTCAAATTGACCTAGGGTTTTAGACACCTAGGGTTTTGGACACCTAGGTTTTGGCCTAAGGCTGTTAGTGAGCTATTGTAATGTATAAATAGAGGTCAAGAGGACCTGGTTTGGGTTGGTATCAAGATAGGTTGTCATTATTGATGCGAGTGATTATTGTATTATGAGAGAGAAGTGTTAAGTGGGGGAGCCTTCTGGTATTGTAAGATCTTCAACTGGGTGCAAAGATCAACCCTGCAGCTGGGTGCATAGGGAGGGAAGAGAAAGAGAGGAGAAGAAAGGAGATCTGCTAGCTAAGAGTGTAGACAAGAACTGTATGCTTTTCCTCAATATAATATAGCATAGTTATGTGGATGTAGCCCTAGAGAGAGGGTGAACCACGTATATTTTTTGTTGTGTATGATTGGTATTTTGTATTTGTCATTCATATACTGTTATTTCATTTCTAAGGTAGATCTGATAGATGCATGGAGTAGATCAAGCTGATAAGTGATATATGAATGCTGTGTTGCTCCTGCGTTAGATCCACTTGATATTCCCCTTGGTTGTAGACATCTCTGTCCTGCAACCCCCTCATAACTGCTTCGGGTGAGCCTGCATTTGCTTCATAGGTGTTGCCAAAAGGGCCAGTAGTTAGGGCTTGTTGGTGCGCTCTTGGAGCTGAACCCTGGGTCTGCCCCTGTGCCAACAATTATCATGAATATTTTATTGTGAGTGAGGAGACTGTGAGAGAAAGAAGAGGAAGTTACAACAGGTGTGTAGTAGGTTGTATCCATTCATTTTGATAGATAATAAAAATGAAGGACCTAACAATTTCTCTGGTGGACGTAGCCCACACTGGGTGAACCACGTATATCTGTGTCTCTATTTTATTGTGTATCTTATGTGTTTTATTTGCACATTTGTTTTATTTTATTCTCCACGGTCCTGTTTTTATAACAACTGGTAACAGAGAAAAAGGTAACTCGCAGGAAAAGAGGGTTCCTCGTTCAAGTGGGAGCAATGGCAGAAGATGGAAATTTTAGGGTCGAGAAATTTAACAGCCAAAACTACCAGTCATGGAAGATGTAGATAGAAGGTTATTTATATCAGAAGGATCTATTCCTACCATTGGGCGGAATAGCAAATAATTCAATGGCCATGGAGGACGAAGAATGGGAGGTTCATGATAGAAAGGCACTAGGAACGATACGAATGAGCCTAGCAGTGTCGGTGGATTTCAATATTTCAAAAGAAAAGCCAATGAAGGAGATGATGGACGCATTGACTAAATTGTATGAAAAAACCTCGTTGTCCAATAACGTTTTTCTAATGAAGAGATTATTTAATATGAAGATGTCAGAAGGTGGGTCTGTTACAGATCATTTAAATGAATTTAATACAGTTACTAATCAACAAAGTTCTCTAAAAGTGGACTTTGATGATGAGGTCAGGGCTCTTCTAATCATGTGCTCATTACAAAAAAGATGGAATGGCTTGTTCATGGATGTAAGTAATCCTGCCTCTGGTTCACACACTCTAAATTTTGATGATGTTGTTGGTGTTATCCTTGGCGAGGAAATGCGATTGAAAAGCACAGGTGAAACATCAGGTAATGCGTTGAATGTGGAGAACAGAGGAAGACAAAATCATATAAGAAAGGGATCAGGGAACCATGGAAATTCTAGTAAGGGAAGATCCAAATCTAGACTGGGAAAGATAGAGTGTTGGAATTGTGGGAAGAAAGGAAATTTGAAGAAAGGCTGCATAGCTCTAAAGAAACAAAGAGATGGACAACAAGAGAAAAATCAAGAAGCAAATGTAATTGGTGATGTGTTACAAGATGATTTGATTCTTTCTGTAGATAATATTTATGAGTCTTGGGTAGTAGATTCAGGGGCTTCATTTCATGCCACACCCCATAGGAAA
>JASDQU010270361.1:0-11878 GCA_032191745.1 Picea mariana
GCAAGTGCCAAATCCCACTATTTTGGATTTTTATAAACAAGACTCCTCAATATATTTCCCAAGCTCCTATTCACCACCTCCATTTTCCCATCAGTTTGAGGGTGATAGCTTGAGCTAAAACTGAGATTTGTACCCAGCTTCTTCCATAGAGTCCTCCAAAAGTGTCCAACAAACTTGATGTCCTTCTCTAAAACAATGCTCATGGGTAGACCATGCAATCTTACTATCTATGAGAAAAACAATCTTGCAATATTAGTTGCATCATTAGTCTTTCTACAAGCAATAAAATGAGCCATTTTAGCCACTCTATCTACCACAACATAGATAAAGTCATTTCCCCTTTGTGTTTTAGGTAAACCCAAAACAAAATCCATGTTGATTGAGTCCCATGGCCTGTTTGGAATTGGCAATGGCTGATATAGTCTAGTATTCTGACTTCTTCCCTTGGCATGATGACACATCCTACATTTCTCCACAAAAAATTTGACATTAGTTTGCATCTTTGGCCAAAAATAGAAAGCATTTACCTGAGCATATGTTTTGTCTTGTCCAAAGTGTCCAGATAATTCTCTCTCATGGAACACTTAGGAATGCACAATTTACTGTTCTTGAACATCAAACCTTCCTGTAACATATAATCCAACCACTGGCTTCTATTATGAGCAACAAGATTCCCACAAGATGCATATATATTCTGAAAATCAACATCTTCTTTGTACATACCAATTAATTCATCAAATCCTAAAGTGTTGACCTTTAATTCCTGCAAAACTAAATTCACCCTGCTCAAAGCATAATCAAATTTATTAGATTTTCCAATTGTGTGTTTGATTACAAAGGAAAACTTTTGCAGAAAATCCACCGACTTGGCATGCTTTTAGTTGGATGTTTATAAACTGTAGTGCATGATTTTCAAAATACAGTACAAATTCCTTGGGCATTAAATAACGCCTCCACTTCTTAAGTGCTTGCACAATAGCATAAAAATCCTTATCATAAGAGGAATACTTTTGTTTTGCCTCATTTAATTTTTCACCAAAATATGCTATAGGTCTCTGTTCTTGACATAACACAACCCCAATTGTTGTCCCAATGGAATCAATTTCTACTTGAAAAGTTTTGTCAAAACTTGGTAAGGCCAAAACACGTTTTTTAGTGATATTTCTTTTCAACAAATCAAAATTTATGTTTGTTGTCTCTGCCTATTTAAATGGTTGTTTAATCTCCTTTATGGTCTCTATTATGTGTGCACAAATTTGACTAAAACTCTTGATAAATTTTCTATAAAAACTTGCAAGGCCATGAAAACTCCTTACCTCAAATACACTTCTAGGAGTTGGCCAATTAAAAATTGCTTGCACCTTTTCTAGATCCATTTTCAGCCCTTCCTCTAAGACTACAAATCCCAAATATATTATCTTCTTCTTCATGAAGCTGCACTTCTTTAAATTTATCAGTAGCTTTTCCTTCTGTAGGGTACTCAACCCCAGCTTAAGATGCTTCAAATGTTCTTCCTTACTCTCATTATAAATCAGAATATCATCAAGATACACTATCACATTTTTTCATGTATATTCCTTTAAGATTTCATTCACTAACCTCATAAATGTGTTGGGTTCATTTGTGAGCCCAAAGGTCATCACCAACCACTCATACAACCCATTACTAGTGTTAAATGTAGTCTTCCATTCATTCCCTTCTCTAAATCTTATTTGATGGTATCCACTCTTCAAATCAATTTTAGACAAAATACTTTGACCCACTCAAAAAATCCATCAAATCATATATACGAGGTAATGGAAATTTGTATCCCATAGTGATATTATTTATTTCTCCGGAATCATTAAAAATGCGCCACACAACATCCTTCTTTGGACTGAGTATTGCTGGTACTGCACATGGACTTAAGTTTTCTTTTACCAACCCTTTGTCCAATAACTCTCGCACCTGTTGTTCGATTTCTTCATTCTCTTGGGGAGTTAACCTATAATCTGCTTTATTATGTAAACTTGCACCTAGTATCAAGTCAATACGATGACTGATACTTATCACAGGTGGTAAGGCATTTTGTAATTTATCCACAATGATATAAAAAAAATAATCAACTAGAATTCTAATTTCAGTAGGCAGATCATCTAAACTAGTAGAAGTCAAAATTACCTTTGGTTTACCGATGAGAGCGAAATGTAGCTCTCCTTTCCTCATGACTTCATGCAACGATTATTTTCCACTCATCAACAAGATACTAGGTCCAGGTTCCTCTTTGGTTGCTTCATCTATCAAGGGTAGCAACACATGCTTCTTCCCACCCTTTTCCAAGGAATAAGTATTCCTTCTGCCATCATGAATGTCCTTCCTATCATACTGCCAAGGTCTTCCCAACAACACATGGCAAACATCCATTGACATTATATCACATAACACCATATCTTTGTATGTACCAATCTTTATCTCCACTTTGCATTTCTCCTTCACCAAGAGCCGATGTCCTTTATGCAACCGGGACACTCTATAAGGAGTGGGGTGTGCCATATTTTCCAAACCCAACTTCTCTACCATCTTTGTGGAGACCAAATTATCTGTACTCCCACTGTCAATCACTACTTTGTAGTACTTACCTTTATACTTGCTCATAGTCTTAAACAAACTTTTCCTTTGGGCTGGTTCACTCACCTCTTTCTCTGCTTTAATAAAAAATATTTTCAACAACAAAGACTCCCCTGCCTTAGGAGGTTCTTCCTTTCCTACTGCCTGATTTGTTTCCTCTTTAGTCTCTACCACATTCATATTTCTTTGATTTGTTGATTTATTTTTAGGACAGTCCCAGGACATATGTCTTATCTCTTCACATGTATAACATCTGATTTCTCTTCCTCTGACTTTTCCTTTGGAGCCAAATCTCCTTCCACTAGAGTCCCTTCTTTGTGGTGATTGGCTCCTAGAGCTCGTTGATTCATTCTTAGAATACTGAACTCTTCCTTTGTTAGAAGATCCTTTTTCTCTTGCTATACTTTTCCATCTACCTCTCTGATTCTGCTTTCTTACCATCTTCTCCTCTTCCTTCAAGGATTCCTAGTAAGAATCCTCAATAGTCCTCAGAGTCAACAAGATGATTTCATACTGTATGTCATATCTCAAGCCATTTATGTACCTAGCCACTTTCTCCACATCTTCTTCTACATGTCCAACTCTTATGCACAACCTGTAAAACTCTTCTTTATATTCTTTAACTGTCATCCCTTTTTGTCTTAAATTCTACAGTTGTCTAAAGAGATTGATCTGGTAATCCTTTGTCATAAAATTGCTTTTAATATTTCTCACCATTTTATCCAAATTCTTGATCTTGGACTTACCTTTTCTTTCCCTAGATATATACAACTCATCCCAGCACTGATCCAGGTTGATATTGGTGGCTACCCACCTATTCCAACTAGCTCCTCTTGACAATTGTTAGTTCAACACGTTCTCATGTAATTCTTTGAAATTGTGAGTTCTACACTTTCGAGGCTGTTTGAATCCCTACATAACTTCTAGGTGGATATTGGTGGCCTCCCACCTAATCCAACTAGATTATTTTGGAAGTTTTCATGTCAGTACATCTTTCTGTACTTCCAGGGTCGTTTTGGGGCCCTAAACAATGTTTTTTTGGCTTGCCACAATCAAACTATAGATGAAGTCAAATTTTGATGAAACATTGTGTAGTTCTCGAAAATACCTTTCCAACGAGCTATCATGCGCCTAAAACGAAGGTCGTATGCAAAAGTTACTACCCCATGAAGTTGAGGTACCAACTTACCCATAGGGGACCACATAATTTTTGGCATTTCATTCCCTAGGCTTAGGTTTTTGGATGTCTAGGGTTTTAGCATTCATGAGTAATGTCAAAAAGGCCTCTGAAGCCTCATTATAATCATTCTGCTCAGATGGATGTGCATAGCAGCCACATCTCTTCTCAGAGATAACTATCACCATTCGAGCAACTTGTTTTCAGTTATGAAGTTTTACAGTTTAAACCTATTTTGTTTATTCAATAGAAGTTATTGTTCATTGGACATCTGTTGTTGTTCTCCATATCTTTGTGTTATTGTATTTAGTCTGTTATTCCTTTCATTCTCCTCCTAAATCTGGATCAATGGTATCATAGCGGTCTGCTCTTCATTTATTTTTCTTCGTGCATGTCCCCGATAAGATCTGGGTACAAGAAGTTGGGACTCAAACCAGTCGAGCCTTTGCAAGATCGGCTACACTGAGCCCGACAACAACCCACGGGGCACGAGAAAAAAGATGATGGAGCAAGAGATCCTTTTAAAATGTTTCTCAAGGAAGCCCTTGCACGACAAAGGAACGAAATGATGGACAACTTTGCACAGATCCTTCGACGACTGCCCACAGGAGACACATCTTCATCAAGCGGCCATGCAACCCCCTTCAAGGTATAAGTAAATTTTGATGTTCAATTATTTGAAGGATTGATAGATACAGATGCTGTAGATAAATGGTTGAAATTGCTCGAAGGGTATTTTTTGGTCCACACTTTTTTCGACAGGGAAAATATTACTTTTTCACTCCTCTAGGTTGGTCCCCATGTTAAGGACCGGTGGGATACTTACTCTAAGCAAAGGGCCATAGAGGAATATTCAATATTTTCAATCGCCCCCACATGGGATTCCTTTAGGGATGCCATTAAAGAACAATACTACCCTATTGGAAGCTATGAGGACCAATACAGAAGATGGACCATGTTGTTTCGAGAAAGGGACCGGACAATACCAGATTTCACCAATATTTTCCATACCCTTCACACCAAATTGGGTATCAAATACTCTGGATGACATCCAATGCTCAAATAACGTGGCTGTCTTCATAGATACATTCAAACAAAAATAGATTTTTTGGACATCGCATCATCGGATGTGGCTTATAGATATGCTATTAAGATCGAGCATAAATTTAAGTAGAAGAGGCGAGAGTTTGGATCTGCAAACTCCTCACAACCGAAGTAGGGAAAAGGTGGCCCCAACCCACAAAACAAGGGATAAAGCAAAGATGACCACTCTTAGGACAACCAGTCCAAGCCACAACCAAAGAAGGGTAATGAGAAGTTGAAGAAGGTCATGGGAGAATGGTGTGAATACCATAAAATCCTTTGGCACAACACCAAAGAATGTCGCTCCAAGTAGTCACTAGTGGACGAGCTTAGAGATTCCGAATCAGAGGCAGATTTTGACTCCGAATCAAATCCAGAAAGTGGGAAGTGGATCATCGATGTCAAACCCAGTGCCACTGTCGCTACCACCAAAGTCCAACCAAGCGAACCAGAAGAACCAGAGGAAGGGGAACACCTCTTTCACTCACATATGTGGGTAAAGGGGACTCCGCTACATTTCATTGTTGATAGAGGTAGTCAGAAGAACTTGATTTCAGCAGAGGTCATCAAGTGACTGGACTTGCCGATAACATTGCACCCGCAACCCTACACCATCGGCTAGCTTCTCCAAGGACGAGATCGCCGTGTCAATCAACAATGTCGTCTGCCTTGCAACATCAAGCCCTTTAAAGACGAGGTATTGTGTGATATTGCTCCCCTTGAAGTTTGTGATGTTATTTTAGGCCAACCATATTTGTGGAAGTGACATATTGTGTATGAGTCTAGACCCCGCAATGTTATTATTACTTTGGGTAGACAATTGTACAGGATACCGGAGGTAGTGTCGCCTATCGCTGTTTCTTTAATCTCTGCTAAGAAATAAAGTAAGGTCATTTCACAGACCACAAAGTTCATCTTCTTTGGGATCCATGCTCGCAGTAACCAGAAGGTCACTGCCACATCCGCGACCTCTACACAGAGCCTCTCTTCGCAACAAAAGCAAGTGGACTGGATCATGGAATAATACAGAGACATCTTCTCCTCATCCACCATGGTACCAATGCACTGCCACGTCAAGCATCCAATTGATCTAAACCCAGGTGCACCGCTACCTAATGGACCGGTCTATCATCGCTCACTAATGGAAAATGAAGAAATCAAGTGCTAGATCCAAGAGCTTCTTCAAAAGGGGCAAATCCGACCCATCCCCTCCCCTTGCAGAAGCCCGATTGTGCCGGTGCAGAAGAAATACGGGACCTGGAAGCTCTGCATTGATTACAGAGCATTAAACAAAATCACAGTCCAGAACTGGTAGCCAATTCCCCGAATTGATGACCTTCTTGACCAACTCAAGGGGGAAAATCTCTTCATCAATATTGACCTAAAGTATGGCTACCACTAGGTTCCCATCGAACCGAATGATGTATGGAAGACAACTTTAAAATCTAAAGAAGGTCTCTTTGAATGGTTGGTCATGCCCTTTTGCTTAACAAATGCACCAACAACTTCCATGAGATTGATGTGTGATATATTAAGACCCTTCACCAATTCTTTTGTGGTGGTATATCTGGATGACATCCTCATCTTCAACAGAACTTGGGAGGAGTACATGCAGCATATTCAATAGGTTTTGGGCACTCTGTGGCAGTACAAGCTATATTCCAACTTGGAAAAATGCTCCTTTGGCATGAACATGGTCCAATACTTGGGTTACATTGTTCATGAGCATGGGGTGCATTTTGATCCAGCTAAGATCCAAGTCGTGACTGGCCAGCCCCGACCACACTAACTGAGCTTTGAAGCTTCTTAGGACTTTCCAACTTCTACCGAAGGTTCATGTTGGGATTCTCCCATATTGCATGGGCCCTCACCCAAGTAATCAAGGGTGGTGGAAAGGAAAAGTTCGCAAGGGAGCAGGCACAACAACAAGCATTTGATGATCTGAAGCATCACTTATGATCAACTCCAGTACTCTCTTTACCTGATCTACAACAACCATTCGATATTGAGATTGATGCCTCCGACTATGCTGTAGGCACAGTTCTCACTCAGCATGGTCATCCAGTAGCATACCATAGTGAGACACTCTCAGATACTGTACAAAAAATACCCCGCCTATGATTATGAAATGTATTCCATTGTGAAAGCTTGTCGTCAATGGAAACATTACATTCTGTGAAATGAGACAATCATCCACACCAATCCCAAGCCTTTGAAGTTCATACAGACACAGGGGAAGTTGCAAAATGACCACCATCAAAAGTGGTCCACATACCTACAACAGTTCCATCTTAACATCAAGTATAAAACATAGAGCACAAATCATGTCGCTCACTGCCTCAGTTTCCCTCCCATTGCTACACTCACCACAGTGCTCCATTCATGTGGGCACGAGGCATCTAAGTGGACCCAAATTTATCAATGTGACCCTGACTTCACCACCACCTGTCAGCTCTTGGGTAAAAGATTGAATGTCATCAATTTTCACCTCCAGGATGAACTGTTATGCGATCTGGGTCACCTCTGTATTCCCACAAGCAAGCTTGCAAATTTGATTTGGGAGGCTCACTACAATCAGATGGCCTGACATTTCAGCATGGATAAAACTGTGGTCATTTTACAAAAAAAAATTTATCGGCCAAAAATTTGACAAGATGTCAACAATTATATTAGATCTTGCACTAGCTGGGCCATTGCCAAGCCAACCATCAAGAATCAAGGCTTATACACCCCTCTTCCTAATTCCAAGAGGCCTTGGTAATCCATCTCGATGGATTACATGTCTGGCCTTCTGTCCACCAAGCAGGACAATGATTGTGTATTTGTGGTGGTTGATTGGTTTTCGAAGATGGCCATTAACACAGCCTACAAGAAGAGCATCACAACGAAATATATTTCCAAGCTCTTCTTTGAATGAGTGTGGGTCCATTTTGGGATACCACAGACCATCACCTCAGATTGGGACATCAGGTTCCTCAGCACATTTTGGTCGAGTATCTGGTCACTATTGGACACCAACCTCACTAAATCCACTTCTTTCCACCCCAAAATCGATGGCAAGAAAGAGGTCATCAATAAATTTATCGTGCACATCATGCACATGTACAACTCTAAGCATCCGCGTACATGGGATGAGAGTCTTCTCTATGTTCAACACAACAACAACATGGCTCTCCATATCTCCATCGACCATATCCCATTTCAGGTGGGGCTGGGATTCCAACCCTTGGGTCCCATTGATGTTGCATTACCTCTCGCAACCACCTAGGCAGAATCTTCCCATGGTTAGTTTGAGGCTTACAAAGCCACTAGATTCATTGAGTGGATTCAACACATCCGCCAACATGTCCATGAGATTTTGCAGAAAACAAATGCTAAGTACAAGCAACTCCATGATCAACACCGGGTATCGCACAAGTTTCAGGTGGGAGACAAGGTCTGTTTACATTTGCTGAAAGAGAGCCTTACAAGGCCTCATCGGAATCTGCACCCACTTCGCTATGGGCCTTACACTATCACCAAGGCTGTGGGTAGCAATGCTTTTGAGCTCAACACTCCAACCTACCTTGGCTCGTACGTAGTTTCCAATGTGGACCTCCTTCGACTATATTTTCCACCATTATTGGACACCTTAGATATCGGAGAACAACTGACACCAATAGAGTTCAACCATGACTACATGGAACAAGCATCCATTGATCATATAGTGGACACATAGGTCAAGGGCACTCGCCAGCAAAGGATTTAATTTTATCGGGTTGTCAAGGTAGGGAAGCTCCTACACCAAGGCAATTGGCTCACCCGGGGCCAAATTCAACAGAAGTTTCCTCACCTAATGGGGGCACTCAACGCAATGGAGACCATTGCTTTCTAAGGGGGGAGGACTGATGCAGGTGGATATTGGTGGCCACCCACCTATTCCAACTAGCTCCTCTTGACAATTGTTAGTTCATCACTTTCTTTTGTAATTCTTTGTAATTGTGGGTTCTACACTTCTACGGCTGTCTGAATCCCTACACAATTTCCAGGTGGATATTTGTGGCCGCCCACCTATTTCAACTAGCTTATTTTGGAATTTTTCATGTCAATACATCTTTCTATACTTCGAGGGACGTTTTGGGGCACTGAAAAGTGTTTTTTTGTCTTGCCACAATCAAATTGTAGACAAATTTAGAGTTTGACAACATAATGTGCAGTTCTTGAAAATACCTTTCCAACGGGCTATCACGCGCCTAAAATGGAGTTTGTATGCAAAATTTACTACCTTAGGAAGTTGAGGTACCAACTTACCCATATGGGCCCACACAACTTTTGGCATTTCATCTCCTAGGGTTAGGTTTTTGGATGTCTAGGGTTTTGGCATTCATGAGTAATGTTAAAAATTCCTTTGGAGCCTCATTGTAATCATTCTTATCAGACGGATGCATGTAACAACCACATCTCTTCTCATATATATCTACCACCATTCGAGCAAGTTTTTTTCAGTTCTGTAGTTTTACAGTTTCATCCTATTTTATTTATTCAATAGAAGTTATTTTTCATTGGATATCTATTGTTGTTCTCCGTATCTCTGTGTTATTGTATTCAATCTGTTATTCCTTTCCTTCCGCTCCTAAATCCAGATCAACCACATGGTTGCATGTCCCTTCAACCTTGTTGCTGCAAATTTCACTTTCTTTTTTACTTCAATCTCTTCAAAATCAAAATATTTGTCCATGGAACTTATCCACTTCATGAGCTCTTCTACTTTCAAATTCCCTTCATACATGGGAACTTCTACCTTCGGTTTGCCACCAACCTTCACCAACATCCTCTAAACTTTTTTTTCTTCAGTGTCTTCTTTTGCTTCCTCATTGGAAGATTCTTCTTCAACACTAACATATCTATCATCAAGGTCTCTCCTTTGAGCAATTTTCATTGCTTCCATCCTTGTTCGAAGGTGCCTTATTTCTTCAAGCAACACTGTATTGGATATAAGTATTCTCTGACCTATGCCAACATTTTCTCTTACTCTTCTCCTTGGTGGCATGCTTGTTGGAGTTTTAATGCAAAACTATGTTTCTACAACTCTGATACCAAAACTGATGGCCTAAAAGACCAAATCTGCACAAATTTCTCTTAGGATATGTGAATAATCCTTTTCTCTTTGTCTTAACACATGACCTTATGAATTCTGCATTGAGATATTCTTTGAATTATATTTCTGTATTCACCAAAGTATAGTGTTGGATTTCAAATTTAAACACAAATTATATGCACAGTAAATAAGCCTCGGCTTAATTTATTACCAAATGACCACTGCCTAGAATTTGGGCTTAACTTTAAAAGGCATGAAAGAATATCATTCTAATCCTTTACTTGACCCCTATGTCAAAGCACCGAAGCCTATGACCACATGCCTAACATAAGGTGCTATACTCGTCGACCTGTGGTAATATATTTTAATAAAAATCAACGGTTGAAAGAAATCCGATGATCTAAAAATCAACGGTTCCTGTACTCTCACGTTTCCAAAGTGGGTTTTATAATTCTGCTCCTTCAAAATGTGATTAAACCTCCATTTGACACTTGGAAATAGGAAACCCGGTGGTTTTGGCACCGTCGCCAATGCAATACACAAGCAAACCTTGTTCACTTTAGAAAAAGCAAAGAGATCTCATCCGTTCATTTAAACCCTCACCCAGATCCGATAATTTAAATTCATTGATCACTTTATTTGATCAATGAATTCGATAACTATTGTTTGAGCTCGTAACAGAGTTCTAAAACTATGTTGAAAATTAACCTGGGACCAAACTTACATACAATTTCAAGGTTCCATTACTCTATTTCAACAGTATTGGTTTAGGAATACGATTCAAAGTAGAAACATTCAATAAATCAAGAATACTTCTTAAAACTTCCACAAAAACTATGTAAAAACACACAATACATCTCTATTGATCACAAACTATAAAAAATCATAGGAGAATGTTCTCAACACTTTCACACTCAATGAAATCTCTGATGAAATCACACTAACACTTCTAATAACACAGTCATGGGAATCCAACCCTTCTCCTCGCCAAACCCTCTATTTAACCTCAACAAACAAGTTCGATTAAATCCAACAACCTGATCCTATCGAATCACTCACAAATCTCAATCCCTAATTATCTGGAAACAATAACACCTAATCTAACAAACTTGACTTGTTCATTGCTGTTAAAGTTTAAGCTATTATTAGGTTTCTTTTCAATTTACTAGATAACCATAGCATAAATAGGATCACTGAGAAAAACACAATCACAAGATATACAACATTTATCTTGGGAAACCTCATGGGGGAGAAAACCCAACAAAAACTTCCTTAATATAGATAGCCAATACAATGCCAAGATAATAAACCAAAGACTAGAGAATATCCTCTCCCAAGTAATGCGCCTCTCTCTCTTCCGTCTTCTTCAACTGCAGCTCCAAACTCGCACTCTGGATGATTGAATAAGTGAGTGAACAAATGAGGCGTTGACTTCCTTTATTTATACAAACTAGCAAGTGTTGAAAGGAGGTGTCTCTTCACTGGCATGGATGACTTCTCTTTCTGGGCGGTTAGAACCACTTTAGTTTGCCTAGGGGCCGACTTCTCAATTTGCATATTACAATTAGGGTTTGACCAATCCGCAAAAGGGGATTTGGTCATATACAATGCCCGACATGATCAATCCACAAAAGGGGATTGATCTAATGAATAATACATCAATAATAAATAGAATACTCTTTGCAGTTACAATATTTCAACACTCCCCCTTAACAAGAAGGGTATTCTACAACAACATCAGGCAAGAGAGAGGGCAACATCATCAACAACATCTGGAACACTGACTGGCATATCTATAAATCATTAGAAATTTTTCTCATCATTAATATCATCAACAACACAACACAAAGGCTGGAGCATCATCAACATCAACACTAGGCTGAGAGTCTTCAGCATGAAGCTGGCATCACAACACGAAGCTGGCTACATAATAT
>JASDQU010270363.1:5135-15362 GCA_032191745.1 Picea mariana
AACAATCCATCCTGAACCATATATCCAATCCATTGGCTTATGTCTTTTATAACAGGATTCTCGCATGCTTCATAAGCATCTTTAAAATGCAGATCATCTCTGTACATATCCTTAAGGATATCAAAACCTAAGGTCTTCACACAAAACTCCTGCATAATCAAACATTTCCTACTCAATGCATCAACAACCTTGTTAGCAGTTCCAGAAATGTGCTTTATAACAAATGTAAAGTTCTGCATAAATTCAACCCATTTCGCATGTTTCTGGTTCAATTTCTCCTGTCGAGTTATGAATTGTAAAGCTTGATTATCGCTATACAAAACGAACTCTTTCAGAACCAAGTAATGTCTCCATTTCTTCAATGCATGTATGATTGCATAAAATTCTTTATCATACGTAGAATAATTCTTCTTTGCATCGTTCATCTTCTCACTAAAGTATGCAATCAACCTATTTTCTTGACTTAAGACTGCTCCAATCGCAAGTCCACTTGCGTCACATCTCACTTGAAATGTTTTACTGAAATTTGATAGAACCAGAACTGGTTGTTCATTAATATTCTCTTTCAACAACTTGAAACTTTTCTCTGTTTCCTCTCTCCAGTGAAAATATTTATGTCTTTTCTTGATAATGTCCATCATTGGTGTAGAAAGTAAAATTTATGAGGAACTTCCTGTAAAAACTATCTAATCCATGGAATCTTCTGACTTCAAAGATATTCTTTGGCAACGACCATTCTTTGATCGCTTTAATTTCTCGAAATCCATCTTCAACTCATCTGAAGAGATTACGAACCCCAAATAAATGATTTCTTTCTTCATGAAAGACGACTTCTCCAAATTTATCAGCAACTTCTCTTGCTGTAACCTCCTCATCACTAGAGTTAAGTGTCTCAAGTGTTCTTCCTCAATCTTACTGAAGATCGGTATATCATCAATATATACAATTACAAACTTACCAATGAAATCATTCAAGACTTCGTTCATCAACCTCATAAAGTTACTCGGTGCATTCGTCAAACCAAACAACATGAAAATCCATTCATACAACCCTTCATTCGTCTTGAATGTTGTCTTCCATTCATCACCTTCTCTCATTCGAATCTGATGATATCCGCTTTTCAAATCAATCTTTGAAAAAAACTTTGCTCCACTTAAGTAGTCCATCAAGTCATCCATCCTCGGTAAAGGAAATATATACCTGATGGTGATTTTGTTTATCACCCTTGGGTCTGTACACATCCTCCATCCACCATTCTTCTTTGGACTTAACAATGTTGGTACAACGCATGGACTCAAGATTTCTCAAACCAATCCTTTTTCCATCAAATCCTGGACTTGCTTCTTGACCTCTTCATTCTCATGCGACGTCAATCTGTATGTTGCTTTGTTTGGTAAACTTTCTCCTGGTATAAGGTCAATGTGATGGCTTATACTCCTAATGGGTGGCAATGAACAAGGTAAATCATCCACCACTATATCAACGAAATTCTCCAAAAGTTCCTGAATTTCCTCCGGTAGATCATCTATTGAAGTACTGGTCAAAATGACTCTAGGTTTCCTTACCACAACAAACTGCATATATTCATCTTTCTTGACTTCATCAAGAAGCTCCTTCCCACTCATGAGAAGTATAGTATTGCTCATTTCTTCCTTCACCTTCTTGTCTTCAATTGGCAGCAACATATGCATTCTACCATTCTTCTATAAGGTGTATGTGTTCTTTCTCCCATCGTGAACAACATTTATGTCATATTGCCATGGTCTACCTAACAAAATATGATAGACATCCATGGGAATAACATCACATAAGATTTCATCCCTGTAACGCCCTATTTTAAATTCAACTAAACATTGTTTAGTGACTGTTACCTGATGCCTCTTTTGAAACCACGAGAGTTTATATGGGCTCGGATGTGCAACTGTCTCCAATTCTAGTTTCTCCACCATTTATGTGGATACTAGGTTATTTGTGCTTCCACTGTCCACTATTACCCTTCATACCCTATCCTTGGTCTTCCAAGTAGTTCTAAACAATATGTTTCTTTGGACTAGATTTTTCGCCTCTTTCTCTGGCTTCAAGAGAAGTTTCCTCATCATTAAGGATCTTCCACCTTCTGCATCTTCTGCATCAACATTTCGCCTTTGTGCTTATGAAATGTGAGCTTCGCCTCCTCCATCTCTCTTTCTATTAGGACATTCAAAATATTTATGCCCGATATTTCCATACAAAAAAACTTTATCTCACCTCCTCTGCCTCTTCCTCTTCCTCTGGTCACGAAAAAGTATTGTTGTTAGCATATTGTCTTCCCTGCGAACTTCCTCCTCTTTCTAGATGAGCGTGAGATTTCTTTTCTTCATCCTTGGGCTTCTGTACTCTGTCTTGGGAAACTTCTTTGACTCTGCTCTGACTTTTACCTCTGCCTCTTTGACCTTGCTTTCGGGCCAATTTTTCTTCTACCCTCAGAGAATTTTTATAAGCATCTTCTACATTCTTGATTGTCACAATGCTCATCTCATTTTGAATGTCATATCTCAAGCCGTTCATGTATCTGGCGACTTTTTCATCATCACTCTCATGAGGACCTGCTCTAATATTGAGTTGGAAAAATTCCTCAGTGTATTCCTTCACTGTCATTACCTTCTGTCTCAAATTTTGCATTCTCTGAAACATATTAATTTGATAGTCCCTAGGTATGATTTTTTCTTTCATCTTGGCGACTATCCTATCCCAAGTTTTGATTTTTTGCTTGCCTTTGCAATGCCTGTATACTTGCAGTTTGTCCCATCACAGTGTTGCATGCCCTTTAAGTCTAGTGACAACATGTTTGACTTTCTTATCTTCCTCAACATCCTCATAGTCGAAGTACTTGTCCAGGTCTCTAAACCTATCTAGAAGCTCTTCAACGTCTAAGTTGCCTTCATACATCAGGATGTCCATTTTTTCTCTGGCCCCTATTCTTGTAACAACTATGAATAGACATTCTTCTGCAGCATCTTCGACTACAACTTCTTCTCCATCTCCAGCCTCATTTTCACTCTCGGCTTCACTGATATCTCCAGTATCAGTAGCTCGTCTCTGTGTTGTCTCCATGGCCTCTAATCGAGCATGAAGTTATCTCATTTCACTTTCCACAGCTGGATCAGGCATTGGTCTCCCTTGACGTATTCTGGGCGACATTGTCTAAATCTGTTCCACGCAGAATTTAAATCACAACTTGAATTTTTTCTCCTCTCACTTACAAAAAACAATGATTGTAAGCTAGGGCTCTGATACCACCTAATGCAACACCCCTACCTCAGCAGGTTCTGTACGACCTCCCAGTCTAAGGATTGTTCTCAATCTCCCTTTTACAGTCGAAATGACTCTTTGATTCCCAGCTGGAATATTCACACTTGTAACCACAACTCCTTGTTAGGAGTTACGCCTATGTGAACAAGCACTAGGAATCAACTCTTACCATGTGACCAACTGATGTGACTACAATCCTTTGCCCCGAAAAGGTATTTCGGGTTTCGCGACTTCGCTATTCCTGATGTGAATCTCTCTTTCTGACTCGTTCTATCCCCAACCTCGAAAAGGCTAACGTATATTTGAATCCTCCTTTAACTTTTCTTGCTGTGATTTTCGACCATAGTTGGGGCCCAAATATTTCGACACCTTGGGATTTCGCATATCGGTGGTTTACAATACCACAACCCCCTCGCCCGATAGCTGAGACCATGATAACCCCTTTCCACAATCAACAGTTCTAAGATTTTGCAAATCTGACGGTCCTAATTCTATCGAGACTTCGCGAATCGAGAGTTCGCAACTCTCGACTCCGAGTCACCACTTCCTCCACGCCCCAAACTCTGAAACAATGAAATTCGAGCATGATATCCATGACTCTCATTGATCCGGATCAAACGGCCACTACTCCACCTGAGCTTATGAGTGCTGAAAGACACTCAACTTTAACCCTTCCGCTGATCTACTAGATCCAATGATCCACGAAACTTTGGTGATTCTCCCTTTGATAATTTCAACCATCTGTTTAGACTTCTCAAAGACTCCTCCCCAAATACTTAACATCTTGTCCTTCTGAACTTAACTTCTACGCGGTGGTTTCAAACCTTGTCCTTCCTTTAAATTCTCTCAATTATCTATCCTTCCTGAGCTTCCTCTGTGCTACAACTCAAGGATTTTTTAAGCCTCTTTGTGCGCACTCCTTGCGACATTCACAATAACCTCTAGTTATTTGAAACCTCCAACTCTGTGCACTTCCCTGCAACAATAATTCATCAACCACCTTCCTTGGTTGGTAAATCCAAGACTTCAATCGGCCTGCACACTCCTGACTCAACTTTGTGCTATACCTACACTTCTGTGGGTATAAGAACAACAATATCTCTCTTGACCTTCTCTGAGGTAAAACTCAGAATCTTGTCAACGCAACCCTTGCAGACCTCCACTACGCTCCTTGCAGGAATTATCAGGAAGAGAAACAATTGAAAATTATACTTCCCCTCTCACAGACTTTATATATTCAACATGAAATCAAGAGCATACATACACACAACATTGAAACAAGTGCATAATAGAGAATAGAAACAAACTGTAAACATACCATTCAATAGATGCAAACAATATTCATCACAACACCATGAAATTGGATCAAAGCTCTTTTATATTAATCCAAGTGTTTCTGTACATGGATTCTATAGCAACAACTATCTGCTTATACAACCTTCTGCAATCTTTGTTCTCCTATGCTCTCTTTCTCTACAACTTACGATGACAATCTCTACTTTTTTCAATACATGTGAGGAAACTTTATTAGAGTTTTCCCTCCTACCTTACAAGCTATCTAATTATAATTAAAAGCTACCTAATTTACATTCATTACAATTAAATGTCTCCATATCCAACAGATGAGAGCAATGCTCAAGATCTGTTTATAATATTTCAAACATAAATGCAAATACATCCCCCTAGAGATTACATTAAATGTTCTATCATTCAAATTCAAAACATTCTCAAAATGTGCGTTGGTGCATTTCCAGTTGTCCTCCGCTCTTGCGCTTTCTTTGCTGGCTTGCTTACGATTCTCAAGCATCATACTCCCTTGGTTGAAAAATTCATGATCTCCTATTCATGAGCTCCTGCACCATCTATCCATGTTTCTGGATTTCTTCTTCACTTTACCAACTGGCATCCTCAATTGGGTTTCTTTTCCACTTTATCAAATACTCAAAATATTTCTTCGGGTTTTCTTGCTAACCCTCTGATCAATTATCTTTTCCATCTGTGGATTTTCAGCTACAGGCAATTGTTTGACCCACTGAACTTCCTTTTGATCTTCTGATCCTTCTGTTTCAACTTCTCTATAAGGGTAAAAATCTACTATGTTGAATATGGATGATATTCCAACTCCATCTGGCAATTCTATCTCATAAGTATTGGCCTCAAATTTCCTCAAGATTTTACATGGCCCTATCTTTTTCATTTTCATCTTATTATATGTTTCCCTTGAGAATCTTTCCTTCCTCAGGTGAGCTAAGACTAAATCTCCCACTTCAAACTGAAGTTATTTTCTGGGCTGATCTGCTCTGCGCTTATATTCCTGATTGGAATTCTTCAACCGCTCTATGATTTTACTATGGGGCTCTTCCATCTCTGCTACAAAATCTTCTGCCCCAACACTTCTGAATTCACTTTTCTCTAAGTGTCTAAACTCAGATACTCCTCTCGGCTGCATTCTATACATTATCTGAAATGGGCTTTGTCCTTTTCTTATATTAGGTGAGTTGTTATATGAAAATTTCGCTTGCGGTAGAATCTGATCCCACTGACTGTGATGTTTAGCTATTAAACTCCTCAATAAGTCCCCTAAGCTTCGGTTTACTACCTTAGTCTGTCCGTCTGAGCGTGATATGCTAAGCTAAAAGATAAATCTTTCCCTAGCTTCCTCCATAGTGTCCTCCATAAATGACCAACAAATTTGGTATCCCGGTCTCAAAACAATACTCTTAGGTAAGCCATGAAGTCGAACAACTTCTTTGAAAAATAGGTTCGCAATGTGTGTGGCATCGCTGGTTTTCTGACATGGAATGAAATGTGCTATTTTTTAAGATCGATCAACTACCAAAAATATGTAGTCACAACCCCTCTGTGTCCTTGGCAGTCCTAACACAAAACCCATGCTTACTACATCCCATAGCCTTTTTGGTATTGGCAATGGTTGATATAATCCTGCATTTTGTCTTTTTCCCTTTGCGTGCTGGAAAATCCTACATTTGTTGACAAACTTCTTGACATCGGCCCTCATCCCTGGCCAATAATATAAATTGTTCAGTTGCGTGAACGTTTTGTCATGGACGAAATGTCCATCCAATCCTCCACTATGCTTTTCCTTCAGAAGATTCTCTCTCATAGAACTCTTCAGAATACACAATTGATTTCCTTTGAATAACAATCCATCTTGAACCATATATTCAATCCATTTTATTATGTCTGTTAGAACATGATTCTCACATACTTCATAAGCATCTTTAAAATCTGGATCATCTCTATACATATCCTTAAGGATATCAAAACCTAAGGTCTTCACATGAAACTCCTGCAGAATCAAACATTTCTTTCTCAATGCATCAACAACCTTGTTAGTAGTTCCAGAAATGTGCTTTATAACAAAAGTAAAGTTCTACATAAATTCAACCCATTTCGCATGTTTTTGGTTCAATTTCTCCTGTCGAGTTATAAATTGTAAAGCACAATTATCGCTACACAAAACTAACTCTTTCGAAACCAAGTAATGTCTCCATTTCTTCAATGCATGTATGATTGCATAAAATTCTTTATCATACATATAATAATTCTTCTTTGCATCGTTCAACTTCTCACTGAAGTATGCAATCGACCCGTTGTCTTGACTTAAGACTACTCCAATTGCAAGTCCACTTGCATCACATCTCACTTGAAATGTTTTACTGAAATCTGGCAGAACCAGAACTAGCTGTTCAATAATCTTCTCTTTCAGCAACTTAAAAATTTTCTCTGCTTCCTCTGTCCAGTGAAAATATTTATGTCTTTTCTTGATGGTGTCCATCATTGGTGCAGAAATACCACTAAAATTTCTGATGAACTTCTTGCAAAAACTAGCTAATCCATGGAAGCTTCTGACTTCAAAGATATTCTTTGGAGACGACCATTCTTTGATCGCTTTTACTTTCTCGGGATCCATCTTCAACTCATCTAAAGAGATTACGAACCCCAAATAAATGATTTCTTTCTTCATGAAAGATGACTTCTCCAAATTTATCAGTAACTTCTCTTGCTGTAACCTCCTCATCACTAGAGTTAAGTGTCTCAAGTGTTCTTCCTCAATCTTACTAAAGATCAATATATCATCAAGATATACAATTACAAACTTACCAATGAAATCCTTCAAGAATTCGTTCATCAACCTCATAAAGGTACTCAACACATTCATCAAACCAAATGGCATGACAAGCCATTCATATAGAGCTTCATTTGTCTTGAATGTTGTCTTCCATTCATCACCTTCTCTCATTCGAATCTGATGATATTCTCTTTTCAAATCAATCTTTGAAAAAAACTTTGCTCCACTTAAGTAGTCCATCAAGTCATCCATCCTCGGTAAAGGAAATATATACTTGATGGTGATTTTGTTTATCGCCCTTGAGTCTATACACATCCTCCATCCACCATCCTTCTTTGGACTTAACACTGTTGGTACAATGCATGGACTCAAGATTTCTCGAACCAATCCTTTGTCCATCAAATTATGGACTTTCTTCTTGACCTCTTCATTCTCCTGCGACGTCAATCTGTACGCTGCTTTGTTTGGTAAACTTGCTCCTGGTATAAGGTCAATGTGATGGCTTATACTCCTGATGGGAAACAATGAACAAGGTAAATCATCCACCACTATATCAGGGAAATTCTCCAGAAGTTCCTGAATTTCCTCCGGTAGATCATCTATTGAAGTATTGGTCAAAATGAATCTAGGTTTCCTTACCACAACAAACTGCATATCTTCATCTTTCTTGACTTCATCAAGAATCTCATTCCCACTCATGAGAAGTATAGTATTGCTCGTTTCTTCCTTCACCTTCTTGTCTTCAATTGGCAGCAACATATGTGTTCTACCATTCTTCTCTAAGGTGTATGTGTTCTTTCTCCCATCGTGAACAACATTTCTATCATATTTCCATGGTCTACCCAACAAAAGATGATAGACATCCATGGGAATAACATCACATAAGATTTCATCCCTGTAACCCCCTATTTTAAATTCAACTAAACATTGTTTAGTCTCTATTACCTGATGCCCCTTTTGCAACCACAAGACTTTATATGGGCTCGGATGTGAAACTATCTCCAATTCTAGTTTCTCCACCATTTCTGTGGATACTAAGTTATTTGTACTTCCACTGTCCACTATTACCTTGCATACCCTATCCTTGGTCTTGCAAGCTATTCTAAACAAACTATTTCTTTGGACTAGATTCTTCACCTCTTTCTCTGGATTCAAGAGAATTTTCCTCATCATTAAGGATCTTCCACCTTCTGCATCTTCTGTGTCAACATTTCACCTTTGTGCTTATGAAATGTGAGCTTCACCTCCTCCATATCTCTTTCTATTAGGACATTCAAAATATTTATGCCTGATATTTTCACAGACAAAACACTTTATCTCACCTCCTCTGCCTCTTCCTCTTCCTCTGGCTCGCGAAAAAGTATTTATGTTAGCATATTGTCTTTCCTATGAACTTCCTCCTCTTTCTGGGTGAGAGTGACGTTTCTTTTCTTCGTCCTTGGGCTTCTGTGCTTTGTCTTGGGCAACTTCTTTGCCTCTGCTATGACTTCTACCTCTTCCTCTTTGAGCTTTCTTTCGAGCCAATGTTTCTTCTACCCTCAGAGCATTTTGATAAGCATCTTCTACATTCATGATTGTCACCATGTTCATCTCATCTTGAATGTCATATATCAAGCCATTCATGTATCTGGCGACTTTTTCATCATCACTTTCGTGATGAACTGCTCTAATATTGAGTTGGTAAAATTCCTCAGTGTATTCCTTCACTTTCATTCCCTTCTATCTCAAATTATTCATTCTCTGAAATAGATTAATTTGATAGTCCCTGGGTATGAATTTTACTTTCATCTTGGTGACCATCCTATCCCAGCTTTTAATTTTTTGCTTGCCTTTTCAACGCCTGTCAACCTACAGTTCATCCCACCACAGTGTTGCATGCCCTTTAAGTCTAGTGACGACATGTTTGACTTTCTTATCTTCCTCGACATCCTCATAGTCGAAGTACTTGTCCAGGGCTCTAAACCAAACTATCAGCTCTTCAACGTCTAAGTTGCCTTCATACATCGGGATGTCCATTTTTTCTCTGGCCCCTATTCTTTCAACATATTTGAATAGATGTTCTTCTGCAGCATCTTCAACTACAACTTATTCTCCATCTCCAGCCTCATTTTCACTCTTGGCTTCTTTGAGATCTCCAGTATCAGTAGCTCGTATCTGTGTTGTCTCCATGGCATCTAATCGAGCACAAAGTTCTCTCATTTCCCTTTCCACAGCTAGATCGGGCATTGGTCTCTCTTGACGTCTTCTGGGTTGCATTGTTTAAATATGTTCCACGCAAAATTTAAATCACAACTTGACTTTGTCTCCTCTCGCTTACAAAAAATAATGATTGTAAACTAGGGCTCTGATACCACCTGACACAACACCGCTACCTCAATAGGTTTTGCACGACCTCCCGGTCTCGGGATCGTTCTCAATCTCCCCTTTAGAGTCGAAATGACTCTTTGATTCCCAGCTGGAATCTTCACACTTGTAACCACAACTCCTTGTTAGGAGTTACGCCTGTGCGAACAAGCACTAAGCGTCAACTCTTACCATGTGACCAACTGATGTGACCACAATCCTTTGCCCGAAAAAGGTATTCCGGGTTTCGCGACTTCGTGATTCCTGATGTGAATCTCTCTCTCTGAATCTTTCAATCCCCAAAACCCCAAAAAGGCTAACAGACCTTTGACTCCTTCTTTAACTTTTCCTGCTGTGACTTTTGACCATAGTCGGGGCCCAAATATTTCGGCACCTTAGGATTTCGCGTATCAACGATTTACAATACCACAACTCCCCTTGCCCGATAGCCGAGACCACGATAACCCCTTGCCACAATCAATGGTTCTAAGCTTCCGCAA
>JASDQU010270364.1:0-15249 GCA_032191745.1 Picea mariana
CTTTAAAACAAAAAAAAATTGCAGCCATTAAAGAGTTGTGATCATGACGAGGAGGATGTCACAAATATGTCATAACATATTACATTGTAATATGTAATAACATATTACGTTGTAATATGTAATAACATATTACATTGTAATATGTTATAACATATTACATTGTAATATGTTATAACATATTAAACAATGTTATAACAGTGAATATACTATGTATGTTTCGGTGTATCTATTATGGAGGTCGAGGGAATGACTTCAGTGAATATACTGATTATGTTTCAAAGTTTGTTTCTATTTATAATAGTCTTATAATGGATGTAATGTTTCCCAAATTTTACAATGTTATAAAAGTGAATATACTATGTATGTTTCATTGTTAAATTTGTCATTTATTATCATTCTGTAAATCAGACATTGACATGAAATGTTCATTGCTTGTGTCTTTTTGTTAGAGTGAAAAGTATTGTAACATATTTTGGTTGTGGGAGTAATTGCAGTGGACATTTTCCCCGTGTTCAAGGTTTGTTTCTATCTATTGTACGTGTTGTTTTGTATATTTTAAAACTGTTCTTTCTTCTAGCTTTGTAAATGAGGATTTGACATGAAATATTGATGTCTTTTATCAGTTTCTCTATCAATGCAAAGTGACTACTACATATTTTGGTGTATCTATTCTAGAGTTTGAGGGAATGACTAAAGCAAATACACTACCTATGTTTCACTGTTTGTTTTCTATTTTTTGAGTGCTATGGTAATGCAGATTTTCCATAACATATTACCATGTAACATGTCATAACATATTTCAATGTAATATGTCATAACATATTACAATGTAATATGTCATAACATATTACAATGTAATATGTCATAACATATTACAATGTAATATGTCATCACATATTACAATGTAATATGTCATCACATATTACAATGTAATATGTCATAACATATTACATTGTAATATGTCATAACATATTACATTGTAATATGTCATAACATATTAAACAATGTTATAACAGTGAATATACTATGTATGTTTCGGTGTATCTATTATGGAGGTTGAGGGAATGGCTTCAGTGAATATACTGACTATGTTTCAAAGTTTGTTTCTATTTATAATAGTCTTATAATGGATGTAATGTTTCCCAAATTTTACAATGTTATAATAGTGAATATACTATGTATGTTTCGGTGTATCTATTCTGGAGGTTGGGGGAATGACTTCAGTGAATATACTGACTATGTTTCAAAGTCTGTTTCTATTTATAATAGTCTTATAATGGATGTAATGTTTCCCAAATTTTACAAATATTTTTTTCTTTTATTTAGGGTCACTATAATTTATCATTTGTCTAAAAGAGAAAAATCTTCAAACAATCATAAAATTTATTTCAAAAAGGTTCAACTACTTCCTTGGCAACCATAGCTTAATCTTACCGCTTCTTAACAGGGATGTAAGTTACATATATATAACTAAGTGTACATGTTTGTTATGCCAATGTTAATTCTACCTTCCACAAAAGTGAAGGTGTAATCTACTACCTAAGGCTTATACCCACCTTGGTCTTTCATTCTATTAGCACAAAGTGTTTATCAAAAATATAGGAATCATATCCTATTCGTGCAAGCTCATAGAATAACTATGTAATCCTTTAACAGTCATGATTATTTTTTATTACAATTATAAGTATTTTACACAAGTATTAGCTTGGGGTAGTTGCGACTATTACAAGGGTATCTATTACTGTCGAACCACCACATGGAAACTAACTTTGTCCAAGTGGCTACAAGCCTATAGGTAAGAGCGAATCATATAACCAGAATAAAATTGATGTGCGTTCTAAACCCTAACTCGCATGTACTTGTCCTTCACCATAACTATGGTAATAAATAAGGTGGCAGGGGTAACATTGTCTGGTTTTAAAGACTATACTTGCAAAATTTAAGAAGTATCATGTGGCATACTCCTTGGGATAGTGCTCGGCCTTCATGCCCACTTTGCTCTCGCCACCTCACATGGATCACATGGCATCGACATAGTTTTCTACCCATCACCATTACTAGGCTTGCTAGGGGGTTTACTATCATTTTGTTCATTCATTTATGTCCCTGCATGTATGCAAACTAGTATGACTCTACCTCCATTACTACTCGGCACGATTTCAAGGCCAACATTCAAGAACTGGAGCTCATAATAGCGAATGGAACATTTGGAAAACACTGGTCAGAATCCCTTGCAAGGTAAGCATCCTTCAAGACTTGTTAATCAACTCTCTATGTTAGTAATGTATCATGTTTACCTTCAAAGTTTATGAACGTGATTTTTATTGACATTCAGTGGTAGGGTTTTTTAGTTTTTCTTTAGCTGTTGATACTACTTAGGACTCCTCCATGGTTTCTCCCTTAACCTTTGTTACTCTCTTAATATACGATAGATATTATGCTTATGAAAAACCGTAGACAGTTTTCTAGACCGAAAGGGTCAAGGTCGCGAGGAAGTTGGTTCTATAATTTTTTACCATGATAGATTTATCGAATATACTGCATTCTGGTTTTATTCATCCTCTATCGTAGGTGGTTACGCCCGTCAGTAATGATGGATAAGTTCGACTTGTGACTCTTCCCGAGACTACGTTTCTTTAGTATGACTCACTGTCTCCTATGTGGGTTGTCTACTTAGTTCATGGGATTGCCTTGGGTGTTAAATTCAGTTTTCTTTGTGTCTATTAAATTAAGAGTCGTAAAGACTGTATGGGGATCTATACTTATATTTCAATCCTTCTGAAATTCTCTTTATTTTCTTCCCACGCCCTTCGATGTCTTCCATGACTCATTTTTCATAATAGAGTGCGACAATAATGACAGGGGTCACCCACCATGTATATCGACATTCCTTCATTTTTCGAGAAAAAAATATTTTCGGCACCTGGCCCGTGACTTTCATAATCCATGGTTTATATAAAAAATGTGCATATTTAAGATATAAATATCATCATTCGATCCCGTCCATCCTTTTTGATTGAGTGATACTTCCTCTGGCCTTTAAACATGCTTAGCTTAGTTTTTACTTACTTACTGTTAGGTATAACTTAATAGAACTCCATAATCATGTAACTTCGTTTGTAGTTTGAGATGGGAAAAATGCCTCTGTTCTAAGCATTCTGTGCTATAAATATTATCAGCTAAAATATCTAAATTTGCTTGTCACAATTTTTATCTTATAAAGGAAAGAAAACTTGAGCGTTCAGTATTGATTTAAATTCCTTCATGAAGATTTTTGTATTGATTTAAAATTCGTTCATAAATATTTTTGTATTGAATTAAATTCCTTCATAAGGTTTTATGTACGAATTCATTCTTATGAGTATCAAACCTCATTTTACTCGCTGTGACTTGACTGGTCACTCTGTGTGGTAATCATATGCTATATGATGTTGATTAAGCTGCTTGAAAAGTCTGACCTATTTTACAGTTGTGAAAACAGTTAATATAATTTCCTTTCTGTATTGGTTATTTCATCTAATGATGGGACCCTGCTTTTACTGCGAGGGTACCCATCAGACTATTCAAGTTCACTCCTCCTCTTTCTAGGTGTTAATGGGTCATGACTACATCTGAAAGCCTACCTGTGATAACTTCAAGATAAGTAATAAACGATCATATGAGATATTCTCTATCTTATAGGATTTAACTTATATGTTAAAGTTTGATTGACTTGTATCCAATGCTAATAAATTTTTCTCATCTTTCTTGTAGGGCTTACATGGTTGCTGCGATGGATAAGGACTACACCCTACCCACGAAAGGTTCTTGGGTTTCAATTTAAAGTTTGGAATTAAAGGTTTTCATATCTGGGTCCTGACGATGTTGGATATCACTTCAGGTGTTCTGTTTATGGCATTTCGGATCTGAGCCTATAGATATATAGATCTTCTAAAATTTGTTGTTAACGAAAAGTATCATTGTCTTTCTGCCATTCTAATACTGTGATTTGTTTTAATTAGTCTCTATATTATGACTGTGTATAAACTGATACCAGATAACCTCTTAGGGTTTACAAGGGAATAACTGGACTATACATCAATTGTTGCATAGTTTTAAAAAATGAAATGTCTATTCGAAATCTCATGTGTCAAATATTGGAATTAGTATGTATAATTACTTAGTTGTAAGCAAGGTTATGCAATGTCATGTACAACAATTATATATCTATATACTTATATATATATATAATTAAATGCTCATATCAGTGATTCATCAAGTCTCGTTTGGTAGTTGTGTCGTGTGACATCCCCCAAAATAAAATATTTTGGAAATTTAATTTTCTGGGAAATTATTTCGTTTTTGGTAAATTCGAATTTGGAAAAATTTTTCCATTTATGGCAATTCTGAATTTCGAATTTGTTAATTGTAGTAAATTATTATGACTATTGGGCAGAACTCCGATTTGACCCAACTAACTATTTGAAAATGACACTTCTTTAAAAACATAATATTTTATATTGATTGCAGGAAGACAAATGGAACAACCATGTTAAAAGTAGCTGACCATGACTCCATGAGTGGGGAACATGTTGGAACTACCCCTGGGATGATTTTTACAAGTGTCAAATTAATGATTTGGCCATTGGCATCCCCTGAAAACCAGGGATTTAGGAAGCTGCGAGAATTCCAAGGAAGGGAAAAGACCTAGGAAAGTTAGAAATAAGCATATGTGAGGAGGCAGGACGCTGCTAAGTATGCTGGGAAGAGTCTATTTTGTTTTTTCTTTTTCAGTTGTTGTTATGAACACTGGAAGGGTGTGAGGTAAGGGGGAAAAGTGACTGAATTGAAGAACAGTGTTGTAGAGGGATTTCCAAGTTCGCCCTTATGGACTCATGGTCAGGCTAGGGGATGAATTGGGCAAGTAATCGTGGCTGCTCGGTTCTATGGTTGGGAGGAACATGGTTGTTCCCTTTGTTTTCTCCACAAGTTTAGTTCAGATATGTTGCTCTAAAATCTATCTATCTGAATGATTTTATATTGGATATACTGTACATGTTATAGCTATACATAAAAGAGTTATAGTATCTGTTTTTTTTTTAATAATCGTATAACTGTTGTAAGTCGTTTCCTATACCTAAATATTCAGTATTCCACCTCTGTTGGATGAATTGGTTATTACTAGAGTGGGATCCTTAATGTTGGTATGCATGCAATAAACTAGATAATGGTTGTTCGAAATTTAGTGAATAGACTATAGGATTTAATTGTAGATTTATTTACAGAAATCGATTTTTAAATAGAACCAAATATGTATCAATGAACGAACAAAGCTATTATATGCATATGTATGTTTCAAACTTTAAACAGAATCGAATATGTATCAATGAACAAACAAAGCTATTAGATGCCTATGTATGTTTCAAACCTTAAACAGATCGAATATGTATCAATGAACGAACAGAACCGATATATGCATATATTACACTCTGTAATTTAGTTCAAAAAGGAAAACATAATTCATTTATACAATCTAGAACGATGAAGCATAGGGCAGTGAGCATAATCCAGGGAATAAGATACATATATATATGTATAGACATATGAAATAATTCTGAAAGATTCAAGACTCCATTACAATAAAAATTATAGTAAATATATACACGGATAAATATATGGATATATATATATATATATATATATATATATATATATATATATATATAGATTAATAAGGTATTAATGTTGAATCGGAAATAACTAGGTCTAGACAACTATGTTTAGTTGTGTTGAAAATAAATGGTAGACAATTCTAACCCTGCCGAGCATTATTTGGATTTCTTTTCACGAACTGTAACAGTAAAGGAATATAATCCAATCTAGAAATTATGATAATTTAATAGTAACAAGTTCTTAAGGGAAAAGGTAGTCCATGGGACTTTCAAACTTTTATGTGGAACCATGAGTCGGGAGTAAGGAGGGAATATTTTCCAAAACTCTGGAAAGGAAAAACACAGAGTCATGTTGTGCAGTAGTAATCCCAAAGGAAAACAAGACAAATCATATGAGGAGACTTATGATCTAAATTTAATTATGGTATGAAGTTTCGGTGTAATAGAATCCCTTTACAAGTTAAATCCCCANATATGTAACCGTGAGTCGGGATTAAGGAGAGAATCTTTTCGAAAACTCCAGAAAGCAAAAACATAGAGTCATGTTGTGCAGTAGTAATCCCAAAGGAAAAACAAGACAAATCATATGAGGAGACTTATGATCTAAATTTAATTATGGTATGAAGTTTCGGTGTAATAGAATCCCTTTACAAGTTAAATCCCCAAAAAACAAAAATCCTTCAGGTTCCTTTTTCACCATACCGAACGAAAATATGGACTGTGTAAACATATGTAGTTGAATACATTCAAATCAATAGTAATGATAAATCGATTTATAAGTTGGAATGAGACTATATAGGGAAACGACTGGGATAAAAATACCCAACACAATACTTTATTCGATTGAAAACAAAGTCCTATTTAATGACAGTTACACACAGAAGTCGGATCAAGAAGCAACGGGAGGACCTCCTCATCCCAACCATTGAAGGCATAGAATAAAACTATATCAAACATCTCAAAAAATCCAAGAAGAGACCATTCCCGGGCACTGTGGGAATTTTGGAAGGCCTATAAGGAACTCAANAGACCATGCTGAGGCACTGTGGGAATTTTGGAAGGCCTAGAAGGAACTCAAATACATTTTGCACTGGAAGTGGGTACCGAATGTCCGAGATCCATAAGTGGATGAGAAGCCTGAAGAAGTAACGTCTAAATTATCAGTAAACACAGATAAAAAATAATGAAATACTAACAAAAATTGCTAACAGTGAGTAAGGAAATAATATGTAAACTTACTTAACTTCTGATTGATAGGCTAGCATAACTCTCTGTTTTACTTGTCGCTTTTCCCAACAAGATAGACGCCTGGCTGAGGGTGGATAGCATGCTAATTCGTTGATGGGTACCCTTGTATCAAAACAGGGCCCATCATTAGTGTATTATATAAGCCCTGAAACGAAGAAATATTATAAGGAGGAGGTGCATACACATCAAGTAACAATTCAATAATAGGGAAAGGATAGAAATATATAGTAACGGTAATCTTATGCATTTCAAACATTACAGCGATTTATTCCAACTATTTAACCAAATCGGACAGAGCACGATGAGTGTATTACCTACTATAAATAATATTTGAACCATTGCGAAAGTATAACATGACTGAAGCTATATAAATCCCTACAGAGGCCCTAAGCCTCGACAACCATCAAAGAACCTGACATGGGACATAATCGAGAGGTTACGAAACCCTTCACCCCTAAACCAGAAAACGAACAGATACACCCTTTCTAAAATGCGGAAATAGAGATGTATATTATAGAAAATAAACTGAGAGGTTATAAACCCTTTCTTCCGGAGTTGAATAGAAAACAACTGAGTATACCCCCTTCAAATCCAACAAATGAAGAAAAGAAAACGAAGATCATTTTGATGGAAACTTCTCCTTTAGAGTTTAGGGTAACTTTAGAAAACCATACAGAATAAGTCGGGTGCATTATCTTTTTAAAACAACTTGCCAGTAATGCGTTTGGAGACAAATACTTACCAGGGGCAAGGGCCGCACCAACTATTACAACTCAGAGCAACTACCATGGAAATACTCTGCAACTCCCAGGTTGATTCATAGGACCTCCTCACAGAACTCAACAATGATATTTGTGAAACCACTTCAACCCTAATCGATATCCTGTCAACCTGAAAGTAAATGAGGAGGGCACGGAGGGCAGGTGGCCATGTGACAGTGTCAAGGATAGTATGCCATATGGATTAAAGAGCCCAGTAGTTCCTCTGGAACTTGCATGCCACCTTTAATGAAATTTACGGAGTTATAACTGCTAAACAGAGAATTATCCTACCCACTTAATATGTATTATGAATAAGAATAAAATCCCTTGTTTTTCCTCGAGCTTAGCACGAATCAATAGTCTGATCCTAGTGATGAAATATCCATTCGAAATATGGAGGTAAGTATCTAATTCACAAACTAACCCTTGTCCTAAGGGAATTAAATTCGATCACGACATAGTAATAAAACTCATCTTGATGAATCGTATGGTGGGTAAAACCAAATAAAGTCGCCTAGTTTCAATTTTAATCGGAGATACATGCACGCAAATGGTAGGAGTCTTATGTTTTTATTGAGGAAATCATAGTAGGAGTTGTGAGACCTTGGTTTTCATGTAATCCATTATATCATGGGGTAAAAGAATTTTGAAAACAAGAGGGAACTCTTATGGTAGGTAGAACTTAGGAACTTTCCCATTTAAGAATCCTTTTTACGAACATAATTTTGAACCAATCCTATAATAAGTGTATACATTCTGTTATTAAAAGGAAATAGTGAATAAAACAATTTTTTTGTGTGTGTGATAATTGAGGTTCATTACACGTTGTCTGGTATTTTCCATTGTTTATTACGGTCTTTCTTATATAACCTACAAAGATATTTATGTATATATATATATATATATATATATATATATATATATATATCAGTCTCAGTTTACATTCAAAATTTCCTTTAGTTCTTGCACAGTCTAAAGTTTACTTATAGAACTGAATATCTTAGATGCATATGATTCATTTCTTTGGTAGTAATTTCAGAATAGAAATGCAAGGCTATGTTGTTTAACACAAATGTATCTCCTAATATATTCTCATAATTAAATTTCATTTCCAGCCAAGATAAATCAAAAGTTTATTCAACACCTATAGATAAACTATGAGGGTTTATCCTAGAATTCATCCCATTCCATCAGAATTTAATAAATAGAACAATTCATTAAGATTTAAGAAGATACATTCTAACAACCAATAATTTAAATAACATTTGATCAAGGAAGGAGTAGACAGACATATCTGAAAAGTTTTCGAACAACAAATGGAACATCCAAGTTCCTCCCAACCTTAGAACAGAACAACCAAACTACTTGTTCTGTTCTCCCCCTAGCCTGACCATGAATCCATGAGAGCGAACTCCAGAATTCCTCCTTAGCAGTAGTTATTAAGTTTTAGAAAACAACTTCTCCTTGCCTCACACTCATAAAAAAGTGCTCATAAAAACAAGAGATGATTATATTCCCCATCTTACTAGGCAACGTCCCACCTCCTCCCATATTCTATATATGCCAAAACCATTTGTGCCTAGGTATTTTCCCCTTTGGGAATTTTTGCATCTTTCCAAATCCCTGAGTTTTAGGGGCTTCCAATGGCCAAATTCTTGATTTTCCACTTGTAACATTCAACCTTGACATAGTTCCGACATGTTCCCCACTCAAGGAGTCATGGTCAGTTGATTTTCAACTTGGCTGTTCCATTTGTCCATCAACAATAAATGTAAAATTATTTGTTTCTCATATCTTTTCCCAGCAATCATAATCATAATTTACAATTAATTAAATTCAAAATTCAGAATTTCCATAAATGGTAATAATTTTCCAATTTCAAATTTACCAGAAACATAAATAATTTTTTTTAAGCAATTTTAGACTTAACAATAATTTATTTTTGGGGATGTTACATCCTTTCCCTATTCAATAAAACACTTTCTTCGGTGTTCATCCCTTTCTCGGAACAGTATTGAATGAGATTTTTGCAAATCTCCCTCCAACTCCCAAGTGGCCTCCTTAGGACTAAAGTGCTTCCATTGCACTATTACCTGGGTGACGAATCTGTTCCGTAGTGTTATTTCTCTTTGGTCCAAAATGCTTAGAATTTCTACTTGGAACTCGCCTTCTAGTTCCACCGACACCAAGTTCCAATCAATCATATGAGTAGGGTCATGAACATAATTCTTTAACAAAGAAACATGAAATACATTATGAATTTTTAGATTGGCAGGAAGTGCAAGCTGGTATGCCACGGGTCCAATTTGAGCTAAGATCTTGAAAGGGACACAAAACCTGGGTGCCAACATGGCACAGTTCCTTAGATTTAGTGAAATTATTCAGGATTTGACTTTTAAATAGACATGGTCTCCCACTTGATATTCCAGGTGTCTTCTTTTCATCTCCGCATAACTTTTATGTCTATCTTGAGCCTCTTTTAAATTCTGTTTTACTTTTCTTACCATACTCTCCATTTCCCGGAGCATTTTTGGTCCCACCATGAGTCTATGAACTAGGTTATCCCAGATAATTAGAGTTGTACACTCTCTGTCGTACAGTTCTCGAAGGGGCTCATCTTAGCCAAAGTTTGGTAACCATTGTTGTATGCAAATTCCACCAAGTGTAGGTAGTCTTCCCACTTGTTTGGTTTTTTTCTTATGTACATATGTAGCATATCTTCCACGATTTGGTATGTCCGTTTGGTATACCCATCCATTTCTGGATGATAACTTGTGTTGAAATTCAAGTTAGTATTTAACCCTGCAAACAATTCTTTCCAAAAAGTATATGTAAATTTTACATCTCTATCCGATATCACCATTTTAGGAATACCATGCAGTCTAAAAAAAAATTTCATGAATATTTCAGCAATGTTAATAGCTTTAAAAGTAGATTTTATAGGAATAAAGTGTCCATACTTACTAATCTTATCGATTACCACCATAATTGAATCATTATGTTTTTGATTTTTAGGAGAACCTGTAATAATGTCCAATGATATAGTCTCCCATTTCCATTTTGGCACAGGTAAGGGCTGCAAAAGGCCAGTTGGGTGCTGGTGTTCGATTTTCACCTGCTAACAATTTTTACACTTGGATAAGAATTTTGTTGTTTCTCCATTCATATTAGGACAATAAAATAACTGCCTTAGTGTTGTTACCATTTTCTGGTATCCCGGATGACCAGAATATGGTTTCTTGTGTACTTCGTCCAAAACCGTTAACTTTAATTCCGTCGAATCTGGTATGTATATTCTACTTTTAAATGGTAGTAGACCATTTCTGTCCAAACTTAGATCTGTTTTGTTTGAATTTTCAGTATTATTCCATAAATCTGCCACTGTTTTAGTGTAATTTTCATCGTTATTACCTGCAACCTTCATCCTCTACTCAAGATCGTTTTCTTCCATGCTAATGTTTATTTCAAACAGTCCATGAAATCTTCTATTTAAAGCATCAACCACCTTGTTTTCCTTACCCTTGATATGTCTTACCTCAAATTCAAATTCGATCAAGAAGGCCAACCATCTTGCTTGCCTTGCATTGAGGTCCAGTTGACTAGACAAAAATTTCACATCATTGTTATTAGTCAATAACAGAATTTTTTTCCCCATTATATAGTGCCGCCACATTTTTAAGGCATGTATTACCGCTACCAATTCTGAGTCATGAGTGACGTAGTTTCATTCATGCTCCTTTAATTTTCAATACTCATAACAAATAACGTGACCTTTTTGAGTTAGGACACCATCCATACCTTCTTTACTTGCATCCACACAGAATGTGAAGTCTTTGTCTGGGTATGCTACCTTTAAAATGGGTGCGGTTGTTAACAATTTCTTTAACTTKCTAAAACTGTCTTGACATTTTTATGASCAGTTAAACTTTGTTTCCTTCTTTTKTAATGATGTGATAGGGTAYGCAATCTTGGAAAACCCCTCTATAAATATGTGGTAATATTCGGTGATTCCCATGAATGATCAGATGTCTGCTATGTCCTTAGGGATCGACCATTCCATGATGGCTCTTATTTTCCCAGGATCGACCACAATGCCTTCTTCAGATATTGCATGTCCTAGGTACTATATTTTCTTCTCATACAAGTCACACTTATCAAATTTATCATAAAGTTTATGTTTTCTTAAAGTTTGCAGAACTATCTTTAGGTGTTATTTGTGTTCTTCTTTTGTTTTAGAATATACTAGGATATCGTCAATAAATACCAAAACAAACTTGTCCAGGTACTGACTGGAAATGTTGTTCATTAAGAACATAAATGTGGTTGGTGTGATAGTGAGACCAAACAGTATAACAACACATTCATAATGTACATATCTCGTTCTGAATGTTGTTTTACTTATGTCCTCATCTTTTATCCTAACCTGGTGATAACCAATTCTTAAATCCAATTTAGAGAAGATCTTTGCCCCACCTACTTGATCGAATAGATCATTGATCCTAGGTAAGGGGTACTTGTTATTAACAATAATTTTTTTTAATTGACTACAATTGATGCATAATCTCAGAGTTCCATCTTTCTTTTTAACAAAAAGGACTGGTTCTCCCCATGGTAAAACACTCAATTTGATATATTGTTTGTCCAATAATTCCTATAGTTGATTTTTTAATTTTGTTAATTCTGGTAAACTCATTTGGTAGGGTGATTTAGATATAGGGGATGAAATAGGCAGTAGGTCGATAGAAAAGTCTATGTCTCTCCTTGGGGGTAATTCAGGTATCTCATCAACAAACACATCCCCGAAATCATGCAAGATGACAAAATCCTCGAAGCTAGGTTTATTTTCTTTTTCCAACTGATTTTTCACTTGGATGGCATAAATTTGACAACTCTTTCTCATGCACTTCTTAAATTGCATGGATGAAATATGCCTAGTTAAAATTGGTTCTGTATACCTTGTATTTTTCTAATAGCGTCATTTTCATATTTATACTTGAGTGATTTTTCATAGCACTCTAAAACTGGTTTATCTCTTTCAAGCTAATCCATTCTGATAATTATGTCATAAGACCCTGATGGTAGAATTTTCAGATCTGTCTTTGTGTTTTGGCTGCCTGACCTAAACTCATAGTCGGAAATAAAATTAGATGCCTTTCTTTTTGTCCCTGTTGCAAGTTGTACTAACTAGGATTTTGTATATTTTGTTCTTTTAAGTTTATTTGAATCGACTACACCAAGAGAGATATAACTTAACATAGCTCTAGGATCGATTAAAACAAAAACACAAATATTGTTAATTTTACCTTCAATTTACACTACAATGGATTGGTGGTCATCTTGTCCACCATCCATAGCTGCATTTATCTGATGTAAGCTTCTTCCCACATATCCCATTGTAGAGGCTTCCTGTAGGTTGTGAACCGTAGTCCTAGCTGTTGAAGTCAAACATTGACAATTCCTCCTTAGGTGAGGTTCTCCACATTCCTAGGATTTTAACAGTTCGTGGGGGCTTTCCCCAAACTTCTTTGTTCCCAGGTTAGCTGGTTTACCACCTCCTTGGTTGTTCTAGTTGTTGGAGTGAAAATATTTCCTTGGAAAACTCTTTCCTGCATTCCAAAAAGGGGCTGGTTGATATACCTTCTTCTGTCGATTCATTCAGTCTTGTTTCTTATATTTCCAAGCCTTGGAAAATTTTGTCCACTATTTTTATTGGACATAATACATTCGTGCTTTTCAAAACGCTTCACTGAAGGAATTGGGGTTGTCGAATTCTATTATGTCCTTGTACGACTGTGGTAAACATCTTAGGAATTGTTGGATTTTTACTTTGTCCTCCTGGATATAAGGCACGGACCCTAATAATTATAGAAATTTTTTTATCAGGTCATCCATAGCCATTTGACCGAGTCATAGATCATAAAATTCTTTTGTTTTTTTTTCATAGTAACTTTCTAATAAATATTGTTTATTAAAGTATTTTTTAAAATCCAACCATTCCATCTGTTTTTCCTTTAGGTCCTTGGCCAACTTCAGGTCTTGCCACCATATGCTAGATTTTCCTTTCACATTATAGATGGTCATTCTGACCTTCATATTGTTGGAATAGTTGTATATCTAGAAATACTTCTTTATGTCTAATAGCCATGCTTCAGCTTCCTCCCGTGTTCTGGATTCTCTTTCAAAGGTAGATGGTTTGATTTTCTTAAACTGTCCCTCAAGATGGTCCACCTGTTCCCTTTTTCTTCCTATTTTTGTTTTATCTTCTACTGATTGTGTACCTTCGAAAGTGTTGTCTCCTTTTCCTGCTTTAGGCCCAAAATTCTTGGAGGCACTTTTACTGACCTCCTCTTCTTGGATATCATCCTTTGGGCTCTTTTTTGTCACTATTATTCATAGGAGAACTTCATTTATTTCTTGTTGTTCCTGCTGTGCCTTTTTCAGTTTTTCATTGTTTGCTTTGAAGACTTACAGCTCCACGATGAGATTCCTCATAGTTTCAAGAACTTTGGTAGGTGAACTTCCATCATTGTTTTGCCTCTGTTCTCCAGGAGGCCTTTGCTCAATATTCTCCTCGAATCTGATCTCTACCTCACTCTGGGCTACCATGGTCATAATAGAAATAAATTTTTTTATGTTTGTAACAATATTTCTTTTGTTATTTTTACATAAACAGAAAATATGTGCTTAATTAAATATTTTGGCCATGTTTAAGGTCCAAGTGTTGTAACCTTTGCTCTGATACCATACGTAATGTTTCCTAGATTTTAAAAATAAAAATAAAAAATTATTTAGGGTCACTATAATTTACCATTTGTCTAAAAGGGGAAAACCTTCGAACAATCATAAAATTTATGTCAGAAAGGTTCCACTACTTCCTTGGAAACCATATATTAATCTTGTCGTTTCTTGACAAGGATGTAACTTACATATATATAACTAAGTGTACATGTTTGTTATGACAATGTTAATTATACCTTCCACAAAAGTAAAGGTGTAATCTACTATCTAAGCCTTATACCCACCTTGTTATTTCATTCTATTAGCACAAAGTGTTTATCAAAACTATAGGACTCCTATCCTATTCGTGCAAACCCATAGTATAATTATGTAATGCTTTAAAGGTCATGATTATTTGTTATTACAGTCATAAGTACTTTACACAAGTATTAGATCAGGGTAGTTGTGACTATCACAAGCGTAACTATTACTGTCGAACGACCACATGTTAACTAATTTGTTCCAAGTGGTTATGATACTATATGTAAGAGCTAATCGTATAACCAGAATAACATAGATGTGTGTTCTAAACCCTAATTGGCCTGTACTTGTCCTTGACCATAACTATGGTAATAAATAAGGTGGTAGGGGTAACGCTAGCTGGTTTTAAATACTATCCCTATGACATTTAAGAAGTATCCTATGGTGTACTCCTTGGGCTAGCGCTTAGCCTTCGTTCCCACTGTGCTCTTTCCACATCAGATGGATCACATGGCCTCAGCACATTTTTCTACCCATCACCATTAGTAGGCTCACTGGGGGGTTTACTATCATTTTGTTCATTCATTTATGTCCTTGCGTGTGTGAAAACC
>JASDQU010270365.1:0-11263 GCA_032191745.1 Picea mariana
TTTTTCTTTGCATTAATAAACTGCTCCAAGTGGCCGCGTTGGCTGGGGCCGTGGATGTTTCCCCGTAGGGGTTTTACCACGTGAAAACATCGGTGTGTTGATCTTTGATCTGGTTATGTGAGTGGTTACTGAAGGTGTTCGTCCTCTGTTGGAATACCTGTGTTGTCGAACAACACCTACCCTAGATAGAGAAGAAGTATTTCCCCTCAATCCTAGTAATGACCATCAACAACACAAAGTTACTATTCCAAGAGGACATAAGAATCATAATGGAAAGAGGAATACCGAGATGAAGCTCATTGGAAAGAAGTCTAGAAAACTCATTAAGAAGAGAGAAAAGATCGAAAAGTTACAGGAGATTTGAGAGGAAACTTCGCAGAAGGAAAATTTGCAAAACTGGGACTTTGTCGGGATATCAAAATAGCGCCACATTTCACTTCACCATGGGGAAGAAATATAGTCATTGGAAAAAGTATAACCGTTAGAATGACACCTTGAATGGGTAGAACGACATTAATGGTCAAAAATCTTGCCATTAGATCATTGGGAACGTGCTGTAATGGAAAGAACTAAATTAATGAAGGCTTTTCGCCCATTGGAGAGATTTTTTTCCTAGTTACATACTTATTCCATCGAGCCTTGCACTGAGAACACTTTTTCCAACCATGATTATCTAAGCCCGTAGATTAGTTGATTTTGCAAAGTGATCATAGATCTATCACCATCCATCCCGTTGCATTGAGTAGTTACTCTTCAAACCTGAGATATTCAACCACGAGCGTGTATGTATGAAGAAATTAGCATAGTCGAAGAGTCTGTGAAGGAGGTACTCATCGATCTTATGACTGAAAGAGTAATGCCTGAAAGGGTAATGTTTGTGGGTGTACAAGTTTCATCGACTAGAGGATTTCAAGCCTCTCCATCAACCGCTTGCGGATCTAGGCCATCCTGAGTCGTCACAAAAAAGAAAACCAAGAACATATATGACCTAGAAAATGCGAAGCTAATCTCGACTATATTACCCAACTACATCCTACCTTTGGTCGATGCGGTGAGTTGTGATAGTGTGCCAAGAGATTTTGATTACACCATGGTTACTGTGTACCTCCCAAAGGGGATACACCCAGTTAGAGTGTAGTAGGACAAGATCGCAACGTTGAAGTTCAACGAATTCAACTTAGGAGACTGCAAGAACCATAGTATTCTCACTTCGTATAAATACTTGACCAAGACGAAGGGGAAGAACTCGAAAATAATCCTCCAGCCATGGACGATGAACCTTGCGCAGTCCACCCTTTTAAATGTAACAAAGATCCCACATTTTGGACAACACCAGGAGGTTAACGTCTTTTCTAAGATCTTTCTCTCATGCTACCATGGTGGCTACTTATGGATGGATAGACGTATCATAGTCGATCCAATGCTAATCCATAGGATCACCGAATTGAGCATGCAAGGAACCGACCCGCAGAACTTCTACCCAAGAAAAGCTACAGATCGTGCCTTATCACAGAGGATCAAGGATACCTATGACGATGTTGAGAGGGGGATGTGAGGCTACAAGGTAGCTTCCATCCAGAATGGTGCAGTGCGCCTAGCATGCGAATTAATTGTAGGAAAGATTGTGAGAAAGAATAGACCCACGCAGGTCATAGGGTTTTTCGTTGACCTCATTGGGAAATGCGTGGAATGCCTACAAATGAACTGGGTGAAGTACCTAGTTAACCAGATGGAATTAGACTGTCGCAAAGCATAGGATAATGGATATGAATTCCACTTTAGATGGCTCCTAATCCTCATCGCGTTTATTTCTTAGGAAATGATGGAAGGTATGACCTTCCCAGACATTGAGCCATTCGAACCACTTGCTGCAATGTTCACCATGCTCTGGTACTTGAGCGATATGGGAAAAAAGTGGTAGTCAAATGCAGTATTTCAAAAATATTATCTCCAATTGAAAAGGACTATCGATGCTAAACCCCGCATGACGCCAAACACCCTATAGCGGTTTCGACCCCTCATGAAGTTCCGCGCAGATTGACACTTCATATATATCACTGCATGAGCAGATGAGCATAAGGAGGAGCTTCAGTCATACTACAATCTCACAGAAGAGGACCTCGAGGAGATAACTAAGGACTCGTCATCATACCTCCTTATCCCCGCTAATCCTGTAGAGATGTCTGACCCTTAACTTGACAGCTCGGAGGCCGCTCCCAAAAAACATGACACACTCGAAACCAATAGAAGGAAGAAGATGGAAGAAGTCCAATACTTACGAAGCGCATCAGAAAATACTACTTTAGTATCACCTAGTCGAGGGGTGATGACGAAGTAGAAGAGATAAATGCCAAAGAAGATGAATAGATGCAAGGTGAAGTAACAATGCCTAGATATGAGGTTGACCCCTTGAATAAGAGGAAGGTTTCTCAACCGAAACCCTCTTCCCAGAAGAAATCCAGAGCCACCTTGACTAAGATGCAGACTGTGCTCACTATCAATGACTTTGACTTCATCATCGTAGTTGTAAACGATGCATCATAGGAAATCTTGCAGAAACAAGAAGCCAAATAGGAGGAGATGTACAAAAGAACCAAGGTTGAACTCTAAGGGGTACAGTAGGCCCTTCATTCTAGTTGCTCAATGTCTACTACGCCCATGTTTTCGAAAGAACCATATTTGGGAGATGAGCTAGCCCAACTCCGTAGACTAGCTGATGCGACCGAAGCTTTCCTTCATCGCACATAGTAAGAAGCAGAACAAGCCACCCAGGACTTGAAGAAAGTGAAAGAAGTAGTTGTAGAACAACGCTTAGTTGTGGAGTAGGAGAAAGTTTCTCTCTAGATAAAGTTTGAAGAGGAGAAAGCACAGATTCAACAAGAAAAAGAGCAATTTTTCGCAAAGCAACTCGAAGTGAAAGAAGTAATCAACATAGTACTTCACTCTGTGATAGGCTTAGAGCCAAAGGAAAAATACCTAGTCGAGCATCAAGGGGAGCATCTCGCAAAAGCTATCCAGCAGCTACAACAAAGAATAACATACTTAGAGCTATGGATAGTACCCGACACTCCGTAGGATGTGAGGGATCAAAGAGAAGCAACTACTTGAAGCTCAATTGAGAGAATAAATCCCTTACCATGGAATGTAAACAACTAAGTGATCGCAGTTCCCATACTTATGAGTGACTCACTGAGAATCCAAAGCTGAAGGCACTAGAGTCACACCTCTAAGAGGTGCAACAACAAGCATAAACAATACAGGCACAGTTGAAGCCCCTATCAGCTGTTGAAAAGATGAAGCGATCCCAAGAACAAGGCACTGCTCAAAAAAAGGTCCACACCATTTAGAGAAAATTCATGGAAGTGACTTGGAGGCTCCAACCTATACAGGATGAGGCTTGCCAACTATTCATAGAGATCGAAGGCTGAGGAGCAAAACTAGAGAAAGTCTTCACTGCAGTCGAACAACACTTAGAGGGACCTGTCAACGAAGCATTAATCAAAGAGTTCGCTGAGCAGGAGGTCATGGCACACCAACAGGTCGAAGCAGCTCAAGCCAAGCTCAAGGCTTTTGAGGTAGAATTTCCCAGAGCAGAGTGACTCAGGATGAGTCATAGGTGAGTGTTGGGGGCCTATTGGCCCTTGACCAAGTTTTGAGGATCCTTGGTCACTTTTTACCATTTTGGGACTTCAAAAGGCTATCGAAGGAAGATCACAAGACAAAGTGGCGATCGTGGGATCTCAGCCTCTTTTTAGGGCCTTTTTGGGTTTTGGGATTATGTAATGGGTGTGGGGATGTCGGCCCATGGGTTTACCCATGTTTAGGCCCATTTTGTAATGTATAAATATATGTCTAGGCGATGTAAGAAGAGACGACGATAAGGGCATCTATGTGATGTTGTGCTAAGTGCTAAAGTGCTAAGTGTGAATTGTAAATTCTTCATGCATAGTGTGTCAGACTTGCAGAGCTAGCTGCAAGTCGTCTGTAGTGTTTTTTGAACAGACTATGGAAGGATTTGTGTTATAACTCAAGGAAGGAGGATCTAGCGAGGTGCACGGATATCCTATCTCCGTAGAGTGTATTTGGAGGCTTTGTGCATGTAACAATATTAAAAGAAGATAATAAATAAGATGACGAGTTGGTGGACGTAGCCCTAGGGTGGGGGTGAACCATGTATATCTCGTGTTGTGAATGCTTCGTGCTTTATGATTGTTCTTTGTTTATGTGATTCAATGCTTAGTTTGATGTTAGATGATAGATGAATCTGATATGGTAGCTTAGTGTTGAATAATGTGAATGAATGCTAGATCTCATCTATGTTAGTATGTGTAGTGCTTGAATATATTGAATCTATGCGAATAATGTGTCGATTTGTTGTTAGGGTTTAGCTGTGCTGTAAACTAAGACTAAATATTGATGAATCATAATTGCTAAGTGCTCTGTTAAGGTATTACAATCACAGATATGTGTCCCATCTACAGTTGTAGACACTCAAGTCTAACAACCACCCCTGCCTCTACCTCTAGTGAGACTTCATCTTCTTCGTAGGTGTTGCCGAAAGGGCCAGTAGTTAGGGTTTTGTTGGTGCATTGTTGTAGTGTTGAACCCCAAGTATGCCCCTGTGCCAACAATATGTTTATGCATAATCTCATTGTTTCATGTTTTTATATTTTTTTATACACTTTCATGCATTGCAGCTGGGAGTGGCATGGTTTTCATGCTCAAATTCGATTTACCTAAACTGCTTTCGGCCATACAAAAGTACAAAGAGAAGTCTCCACCCATTCTCTTCGTTTTAAATAATTCTTCTATTGTTTCCAAGTACGATTTGACTTCACTTCACACGATCATTTGCACTAGAGCACCTCTCGACAAAGACGTGATCGACAACTTGACTGCTTGATTTCCAACTCTTCAAGTTAAATATGTGGCATTCATAATTAACTCACAAATTCATCTATGTTATCGATTTGTTGATTTGGATTTTGTTATCAATTGTAACTCATTGTTTATCACATACCACTTTGAATCTTTTACTGCAACATCTTTCATGTTTACATCTTTTTATCATCGCATGTCAAGTCACTTTCTCATGGTTAAATGATAAAAGATCACAAGTGGCCCTTTACACATCTTGAAGAATACCTAAGCCTCACTTATAAAACATACCTCTGTTTATTATCTATGTTTTTCTAGTTCATGTTTCTTATAAACTATCTCCATGCTCCGAAAGACATAACAAGTTTTATTTCTTTTGTTTCAACTTTCCAATTCCCCCAAATGACAAAAGATTAAAAAATTAGTGTTTTCCTTGTGCAAAGATATGAATTTCTCTATGTTTTGAGTAAAAGGATAATTGAAAGTAGTTATTATTATGTAGGGTTATGGATAACCAATGAAGAAAAAATACATTATGGAACATAGGGCTTGCTTCCAACTCATATGGAATCTAAAGTGGTGGACACAACCATTGACAAAGATATGCGTCCCAACCATAGAGGAGAGATCTGGTTGTGGGGAGCTACAATCATCAAAGGTACTCTAAAATCATCATCTCATATTTTCCTTGAAGACTACTTTCAGAATATTTAAAACATTCAAAATAAATTAGTAGTCTTCGTTGTGTTGAGTTTGTTTTCCATTTTTTTGGTTTTGATTATTTCTAACATAATTTATTTTCCTAGAATTTCTATCCCTCTATCATAATATAATGACTCCACTATCTATCTCCTAGATTCTATAGTTAGGGCACAAACTCCTAGATCTGGGAGGGAGAAATCTCAATGTTTGTGGGTGATCACGGTTGGTCAGATGCATTAGGAGATGGGTCTTCTTGGCCTTGTGATTGGGTTTGCGCATGATGTTGTGTTATGCGAAGTCGCAACTCGTTTAGTCCTTAACCTATTGGGATTTTTAACCAAGACAGTTGGCTAGACATGGGCTATTTTAGTTTCTGGGGAACCCATGGCTACTCTTTGGCTCTCTGGATATCAGGCACAAGGGTGGATTGACTGAAAATAAGTTCTATACAATAGACTTTCCCTTGGCATCACAATGAGAAAAATCTTAAACAACAAAGTCATGATGATAAAGAATTCTTAAGCAGTTGAACTCCCAAGCCGCAATCACCTTAAAGAATCTCCAACAATTCTATTTAAGTGGATTCATAAATTTCATTTGCCTTCTGAAAAGTGTCCACCTTGTCCTCTTTTGAAATTTTAAGGGCGTATGTTCTATAGCCACAACAATCATCTTTCAAACAGGAATAGTATTCCCCGACCACTAAATCTATGTTTCAAGCAAGTGGTCCATGCAAGCACTCTGATAGCTCCCAAATCACAGCTTTAATATTATGCCATAACAGTTTCTTCCACAGATTGAATTTTCCTAGATTCTGGGTAGAAAAAATATATGAATGTTTCAGTTGCTCCATGCATGTTATTTTCGTAATGATGAAGCAACTTAGTCAACTCTAGAATCACAAGGATGGCTGAAAATTGGGGATCTATGTTACATCCATGAGGAAGGATTCTGTGTATATATTATGGAAACATAGAAACATCATTGTGATTGATTCCATTGATTCAATAGGTTCAGTCAATGTAAGAGTTTGGTTATAACATTTGATTATATTATGCACTTATTTTCATATAGTGAAGCTAAGAGTCATTGTACAGATATTAACCTGGGTATAGTAGTTATAATGTGGACAGTTGGAGTTATGGATCCGTATAGAGCTTTTTTTGATAACATATATGGAAATCATAGAACCAAATAAGGTTGAATCACCAGGTAGAGCTTGTACTTGTTATACCAATACATCACATTATATGGGAATCATATTATTTCTATAGCTCTTTATCACACATATAGCATGTATAATATGTCTATATCATAGATATTACATTGCACTCTTCTTATCGTAACATATTTTTGTTATGCCTTAATCACAGTCATAAGTAGTAGATCAATACAACTATAATCAAAGATTAAATCATGATGATTGTTATACTACACATATTGCTTAATCATATATGGTAGTTTTTAATTACAAAGCTCATGTTTGTACTAATCACATATCCATAAGAAAGGATCAGTTAAATAGTAGATCAATACAACTGCAATCAAATCTTAAATCATAATGATTTTTATACTACACATATTGCTTAATCATATATGAAAGTTTCTAATTACAAACTCATGTGTGTACTAATCACATATCCATAAGAAAGGATCATTTAAGTAGTAGATCAATAGGACTGCAAAGGCTTAATTCATGATAATTGTTACACTACACTTATTGCTTAATCATATATGGCAGTTTCTAATTACAAAGCTCATGTTTGTACTAATCACATATCCATAAGAAAAAATCATTTAGATCTCGTTTAAATCATAGAATTGTTACATAAGAGTAATCAAATCAATAGTTCCACATAACAAGTGTAAGCTTGATAAACTATGATACCTTGATTTCTGAAATATAAAAGACTCATAAATTGTAATGAGTTAGAACTTTGCTAATTATATGTACAGTAAAACAATGGTTAGCATAGTATTGATCAAATGTATGAACCCAATATATTAAGTGAATACAACTTATATGAGATCTTACTTGTTTCAATACATATCCGTAATCGTGTATAGTATTCATGATCTTTGCATTGCACTGTATTAACTATTCATATTACGTAAAGATCGATAAGTAGTGTCTTAATATTTGATATGAAAGAGCGATTACGGTTATTGCTATATGAGGATACTCTATTCCATATCATAACGAATAACTATTATATTTATTCAACCTTGTTCGGTAGGTACGAAGTTGCAATGTTTTGAATCTTGCCATTAAATATTCATGCATTCTGGTCTTCAATTATGATATTATACATCAAACATTGACAAAAAAATTTAAGAGTTGGGAATCAAGTTGATAGTCCTAAAGGTCGGGACGCCTACTCGTCTGCACGTGCCGTGCCTTATTTGGCTAAGTCGAGGTTCTGGGGTTGTTACTTTGAAAACATTTAGAGTATTCAAAGGAAGCTTATGCTCTGTAGCATGGAATAACACTATAGTTATTGCAGTTAAAAAGGATGTTAATTATTTTTAATTTTAATAATTATTATAAAATGATTATTTTTACTTTTTATTTTAGATGATGAAAATTAATTTTTAACTAATTATAAGTATTTTAAATCATATTTTATAAAAGAAATAATTTAAATAATATTTAAAATAAAATTAATAAAATTTTATGTTTTTAATAATGTGATCAATTTTATCTTAGTTTTTATCTTAAATTGATAACTAAACCAAATCCAAAAGATTATAAATGATGACTAAAGAAATTAAAAAATGTGTTCAATGTTCTAGGTTTTGGGCTTAAGTTACAATAGAGGTAACTTAAAAAAAACCAAGAAACCAATTAAAAAAATCCTTAAAATTGGTCAATCATTAAAAGAAATAATTTGGGCTTTCGCCTTAATTGATAACTTGCTCGTGTAGAAAATTGGGAAGGGGAATAAGGTAGCCTATTTGATTCTTGAGTTGAAAAATAAATGATATCGGTTATTGAGGCATACAACTCAAATAAGTAGAGATAAAGGGTGGCATCAGAGGTTAACTTGGAAATAAATCAGTTTCAAAGAAGAAAACACAAACACATGGGAGAACTATACATACAATTTGAGAAGATGTTTTCTAAAATTAAATCATTAGGAGGATCAACTTGTTTGGTCCCTAGACCCCACTCATAACTATGAGTCGAGAATAGGATACAAAGCTTTTGGAGTGGATGACATTGATACTCCATATATTTGGTGGTGGAAAGAAAATTGGAAATTTAAATTTCCATCAAAAGACAAATTATTTTTGTTGTTCCTATTAAGCAATAAATCTCTAATGTGGGAGATCCTATAGAAAAGGAGCTATAATGGTCCACATATACGTTTCCTTTTTATGGTAGACTCTGAATCCAACTCTAACTTGATGTTGTCATGCATTTATACCAAGGAAGCATGGTTAGAACGAGACTGAGCAACAAGTATAAAAAATGCATGGAGAATATCCACTATTGAGGAAGCTCTTAGAGGCTCATTTTTAAAACATGATAACTCCACTCCGATGTTCCATGCAATTTTTAAATATCCTCTTTTTCTTCCCTCTATAAAAATATCCTCACAATCCTAAGCACATCTCCTTTTCTTCATGGGGCTTCCCATGGAACTCCCCATAGGGGAGGAGCTCGGGTAATACTTCATCTCTCCACCAGTTGTAGTACCTCCTTTTCAACTGGTATTGGTAGTGAAAAAAACAAATACTATGAATTAATGGCACTCAAACTTGTTTTAATGTTGCCTCTAGAAAATGAAGTAATTCTCCTTCAAATCTATAGTGATTTGTTGCTCATTATTGAATGGATGAAAGGAGAATTCTCTTTACAAAATTTCACACAAAAAACTGTTATTTTTTTATATTATGAACAACAAATGAAGCTTATCTCACATGACATTCGAATAAGAAATTTGATCAGTTATCCAATGCTAGGCTTGAATTGGAAAGAGAAATATCGAAAGTATTACAGAGCACCCAAACTCACATCTTAGAACACACACACACACACACACAATCCATGGTTTTAATATGATCTCTTTCTTTTGAATTCGAGGAGTATTGTGTTTCTTTTAAGAGAACTAGATAAAAAAATTGATGTAATTCTACTAACACGTGTGAAATAAATGTTGTGTATAGGTCGATTATGATAGAAATTGATATACCTTTTAAAATTGAATGGCCATACTCAAAAAGGTATAATCAAGAGACTACTTTCTCGTAACGTCCCCAACCATCAAGGTTGAGCCATGCCACAATTTTTTTTTCCTCTAATGTCATTTAATAACTAAATGCCCTCCATGTGAACACAATTATGCAATTCTACAACAAATAATCCATGCATAAATATATACAACTACAAAATAACATAATCAAACCAAAATAACACATCATATGCATAATAATATCACAGAATATATGCTTATCTTTCAATCAAAATCATTGACTGTTTGCAGACCTTAGACATTCCTCCCAACCGTAGACTCTATTATTCATGCACTCCCAACAACAGGTCACCCCCAACTTGTGGATATGACTCCACCAAGGAAAATGATACCTAATCCAAACTAAGTTCTTATAGACCATATAAAAGATAAGATCGAGTTCTAACTTCAACAATAGTTCCCAACTCACAACCTCTCATTCCCCATAGCTTGTCCCACTCGAGGAAGTGTATCCCTTCTCTACTCAATAATCCCTTAGTTGTCCCACTTCATTTCTAGGGATTCAACAATAGGTTGGCTAGGAATTCTCATATTTTTGTAGAACCTCGAGAAGAAGGTTTCTCTAAGAGCTCAGCACCCACTAGCCCAACAATTCTCTCACCAAAAGAGAATGCTCCATAGGCCTCACCACTCACTTCTTCAATAGAAACCACCAAGCATTTATTGGGTAATAATTAGCTTCCTCTCTAGAAAAGGTACGAATGATGGAATCAAATGATTGAGTGATTCATGGAATGAGTGATGGAATTACACTAATTCCCATCATTATATTTGCATGTTCCTAGCTTGACACTTGTCACTCTAGGAACTTCCTTTGAATCCACATGGTAATTCGTTCGCAACCTTTAGAAACTTAGGATAAAATTATATCACATGATTTTGGAATTTAGGAATAGTATTATAATATTCTCTTCACTTAAGCCCCCTTGACATAGCCCCTTTTCTGAAACCCTTATCCCTCTTTCCCTCTCATGGAGTGATAGACCCCCATACTCTTTTGTGTGACTTGGTCTACAAAAATGATGTATTTTATTAATATATAACCGAGTCTCATTACAATTTACATTTGTTAGGCTCGTTGGCCTTTCAACTCATAGGATCCTTGGCCTAATAACATAGACACACTAACCTCAAAACATATATACAAGGGCACTCTAGACCAAAACATCTTGGATCACCAGCCTATAAGACATATTTACATTTACAATTGGGGTTCAGCCTAAGGGTATTATATTTCTAGTCTTGACTTTGTAAGCTCTATGGAATGATCTAAAGCATCTACCTTTGTAATTTTGTTTTTATAAATAAGACTACTTGACTTTTTTTCCTTGAAAAAAAAGAAAAATCTAAAAACATGTTAAAATACATATTGAGTTATGTGTGCATGTAATTGCTAATAAAATTAAATAATATACTTTAAAAATTAT
>JASDQU010270366.1:4871-15511 GCA_032191745.1 Picea mariana
GTTGCGAGGATCGTAGGATCTAGTGAAGCTGCTAGGTGGTTAGAAGCTGCTAGGTGGTTAGAAGTTGGGTGAACCCATCACTTTGGCATCAGGAATCAACACAAATCATTGATCGTAATCTATTTTGAGTGTCATATCATTTCGGGGATTCGAAATTTGTAAGTCCAGAGTGTAAGCCAAAATCCTTGGTCACTCTAACTCCCGGATCGCGAAAAGGATTGTTAACTGTGGAACTTCGGGATTTCGATAATTCAAGATTCAGAATACAGGGAATCTTGATGACAAGGAGCCACACGCCTTTTCATTGAAAACCCTGAAGTTGTGAAACCTGGAATATCCTTAAAGTGGCATTTCGACATTTCGGGGATTGGGGGTTCAGCATTCCCGTTGACAAGGATTCAGGGTACTTCACATAAGAAACCTCGAAGTTGTGAAACATGAAGTATTGGTGAAGTGGCGTTTCGACGTTTCGATGTTTTGGGGTTCATAAACTCGAGAAGATAGTGGCCTGGAATAGAGAGTCTTGAAATCCCGCTACCCAGAAGCCCGAAATAACGTGGGTCGTCGAATCTAAAGGGAGGCTATTAGTCGTTGATTCCGTAGAAGGCGCCATTTCAGAATTTAGGATTTTGAAGTGGTAAGGGAATGAAAATCGAAGGCTTGTTCAAGTCTCTAAAATCGGGAAGAGTGACAGGGAGTAGGAATCCATGATAGAGACACGAGATAGCTGAGAAGATAGGTGGCGCATACTCGTTGTGAGGTAGTGTCAATTTCGGTTGACCATTTCGGGGTTTCAAATTTTGGAGAGTCGATAAGCCTTGCATTAGGATTCACGAAATTGTGAAGTCTGAAAATCTGAATCAGTGAAAGAGTATCGTTCATAACCCTTGGGGAGCCAGCCTTTGTTGAACGTATCAAGGTTTAGCATTTCGGTTCTTTCAAAGACAAGGAATCGAGGTCCTTTGCACTGGAATTCCCAAAGTCGCGAAATGCGATGCAGTTGTGGAGGAGGACGTGGCCAAAGATTTTTTCAATTCAACATTTCGAGTTTCATAGGTTGAAGAGACAAGAAACTCGACAACAGGAATCGCGATATCGTGAAACCCGAAATCCTGATTCGGAAAAGGGCTCGATCATATTGTTGATCAGGAGATTTGGGTTGATGCCTTATGTTTGATAACTCAGGCATACCTATAAGGACTTATGGAAAACACTGTGGTGTGTGTGTGGGGCCTATAAGAATGATTCTGCATGGATCTTGGCCTGAGGGTCAAGGTCGGGGTCTACATCAATTGTGGTATCAGAGCTCAGAACAAGTTCTTTGCTTTTTGTAGTAGATAAAAGAGGAACGTTTTACAACCATGCCACCGAGAAGAAGAGACAAGCCAATGCCAATGCATGATCCAGCAAGAGAAAGAGAAATGCACGAGTTACGTGCCAGGTTTGATGCCATGCAAACATCATAGAGGCACACATTTGACGCTAGGGATATCAGGGAGGCTGACAGTGAAAATGAAGCTGAAAATGAAGGAGAAGAAGTTGCAGTCGAAGAATATATGGATGAACACCTATTCAGGGTTGTTGCAAGGATAGGTGCCAGAGAAAAAATGGTCATTCCAGTGTATGAGGGAAACCTAGATGTTGAAGAGATTCTAGACTGGATTAGAGCTCTAGATAAATACTTCGACTATGAGGATGTCGAGGAATACAAGAAAGTCCAACATGTTGTTACTAGACTTAAAGGGCATGCAACACTATGGTGGGATGAACTGTAGGCTGACAGACGCTGCAAGGGCAAGCAAAAAATCAAGAGTTGGGATAGAATGGTTACAAAGATGAAAGGCAAATTTATACCCAAGGATTATCAAATCACTTTGTTCTGGAGGATGAAGAATTTGAGATAGAAGATGATGTCAGTGAAAGAATACACTGAAGAGTTCTACAAGATAAACATCAGAGAATGTCATCAGGAAAGAGATGATGAAAAATTTGCCAGGTACATGAATGGTCTATGATATGACATCCAAGATGAGAATTGCATGATGATCATTCAAAATTTGGAAGATGATTATCAGATAGATATGAAATATGAAGAGAAGCTGAGCCAGAAACAAGGTCAAAGAGGTCGACGTGGAAGTCAAGCTAGAGAAAAAAAAAATTCCCAAGACAGAACTCAAAGATCTAAAGAAGAGGGAAAGAAACCTCAAACTGAACATGAGAGGGGAGGAAGCTCACAGAGAGGGCAGTATGCTGATAGAAATAATTTTCCTGGAGCTATAGGAAGAGGAAGAGGTAGAGGCGGTGAAGTAAAATGCTTTGTCTATGGAAATATCAGACATAAATCCTATGAGTGTCAAGATAAGAAAAAATATTGTGGTGAAACTCACATTGCTGAAGCTCAAGGATGGAATGTAGAGACAGAATATACTGAGGGTGAAAGATCCTTAATGATGAGGAAAGCTATCTTGAAGCCAGAGAAGGAGGCACATAACCCATCCCAAAGAAACATTATGTTTCAGACTGCTTGCAAAACAAAGACAGGGTATGCAAAGTCATAGTGGACAGTGGTAGCACCGACAATCTCGTATCTATAGAGATGGTAGAAAAGTTGGAGCTGGAGACTATTGTACATCCAAGCCCATACAGAGTTTCGTGCCTAACAAAAGGACATCAGGTAAATGTTACTAAACAATGTTTAGTTGAATTTAAAATAGGATGATATAAGGATGAAATATTATGTGATGTCATTCCCATGGATGTTTGTCATCTATTGCTGGGTAGACCCTACAATATGACAGGAACGTGATTCATGATGGGAGAAAGACATGTACACCCTGGAGAAGAATGGTAGGACTCACATGTTGTTGTTGATTAAGGATAAAGAGGTGAAAACATAAATGAACAACACTATACTTCTCATGAGTAGGAAGGAGCTTCTTAATGAGGTTAAGAATAAGGAAGACACACAATTTATTGTGGTCAGGAAGCCCATAATTGTTTTGATCAGTAAAAGGATAGATGATTTACCAGAAGAAATCCATGAGTTGCTGGAAGAGTTTGATGATATAGTAGTGGATGAACTACCTTGTTCGTTGCCACCTATCAGGAATATAAGCCATCACATCGATCTTATACCTGGAGCCAGTTTACCAAACAAAGCTGCATACAGATTGACACTACAAGAAAATGAAGAAGTTAAGAGACATGTACAGGACTTAATGGACAAAGGATTGATTAGAGAAAGCTTGATTCCATGCGTTGTTCCAACAATGCTCAGCCCAAAGAAAGATGGAGGCTGGAGAATGTGTAAAGACTCAAGGGAAATCAATAAGATTACCATCAGATACAAATTTCCATTGCCAAGGATGGATGACTTGATGGATTGCTTGAGTGGAGTAAGATTTTTTTCAAAAATTTATTTGAAAAGCGGGTATCATTAGATTCAAATGAGAGAAGGTGATTAATGGAAGACAACATTCAAGATGAATGAGGGGCTGTATGAATGGCTTGTGATGCCATTTGTCTTAACAAATGCACCCAGTACTTTCATGAGGTTGATGAACGAATTCTTGAAGGATTTCATTGGGAAATTCGTCATTGTATATCTTGATGATATATTAATTTTTAGCAAGACAGAAGCAGAGCACTTAAAACATTTATCTGCAGTGATGAAGAGATTACAGCAAGAGAAATTGCTGATAAATATGAAGAAATCATCATTTATGAGGACAAAACTCATTTATTTGGGTTTTGTTATCTCTACAAATGAGTTGAAGATGGATCCAGAAAAGGTAGATGCAATTAAGAATTGGCCATCGCCAAAGAGTGTGTCTGAAGTTCGAAGCTTCCATGGTTTGGCTAGTTTCTACAAGAAATTCATTTGAAACTTCAGTGGAATTAGCTTGCCAAGGAGTATCATTTCTGATCGAGGTACCAAGTTCATAGGGCATTTCTGGAGGACCTTATGGAAGAAGTTGGGGACAAGTTTTTCTTTTAGCTCAACATATCATCCTCAAACGGATGGGTAGACATAATTTGTGAACAAAAGATTGGGAGATTTGCTGAGGAGCTTAGTGACTGAACACCACAGTCAATGGGATCACATTCTACCATAGGCAGAATTCACTTATAATGATTTTCTTAATAGAAGCATAGGGCAGAGTCCATTCCAGATTGTATATGGAATGCAACCAAGGAGAGTTTCTGAATTGAAATATTCCGAACAAGATGAATTCAGGAGTGCTAGTGCAGAGGACTTTGCAGAGGGAATGAAGGAGCTTCATAGTTGAGTCAAAGAGAGATTACAGAGTTCAAGTCAAGAATAAAAGCATATATCAGATCAACACAAGCAAGAACTTCAATTTGAGGTTGGTGATTTCATTCTTATGCATCTGAGGAAGGAAAGGTTCCCAAGGGGAACATATAACAAACTAAAGATGAAAAATATTAGACCATGCAAGGTCATAAGGAAATTTGGGGCAAACGCATATGAGATTGAATTACCCAATGGGGTCAAAATCTCACTGATAATCAATGTTGCAGATTTGTACCCTTATAGAGATGAAGAAGCGAGAGTAGAAGATGAACAGAAATAAGTTCAATGGAAAAAACAAATTCCTGTAGATGAAAAGCTGCAGATGGAAAGCATAATTGATAAGAGGATTGGCAAAAAGACCAAGAGAAAAGAGTATTTTGAATACTTGGTCAAATGGAAGGGACATCCAGTTGAAGATGCTAGTCAGGAAGATGAAGCGAAAATTCATAAGCATGGACAGACCGTGCAGGAGCTCATGAACAGGAGTTAATGAAAATTTGCAAGCAAGGGAGTATGATGTAGGGGCATCATACAAAGCCAAAGTCACATGCCTAGCCAAAGGAGCAGGTGGACGCGCAGATGGAAAAAGAGCACATTTTTATGAACAACGTTTTGAATTTTGAACTTAAGACCATTAATGTAATAGTTAGGAAGAAGGCGTACTTTGCATTTATACCTAGGAGATTTAAGTAATTAAGAGATTAGACAGTTTAGAGTGTAGGAGGGAAAACGGATATAGACACCCTCACTCTTGTATTATTGTATCATTAGCATAAATAAGAAGAAGAGAGCTGTAGCAGAGAGCTGTAGAGAAGAACCCATGTAGAAGAGCACTTGAGTTAATATATGAAGCTTTGACTTAGATTTCATGGTGTTATGATGTTTGTTGTTTACATATGCTAAATGGTATGCTTACAGTTGTTTTGTTCTCTCTGTTATGCATTTGTTTCAATGTTGTGTTGAATGTGTGAATTCATGTTAAGTATATGAAGTCTGAAAGAGGAGAAGAATGAGTTTCAATTGTTTCTCATCCTAAGAGTTCTTGCAAGGAGTGCAGTGAAACATCCACAAGGGGTGCGTTGACAAAATTCTGAGTTTTATCTTAGAAGGCTCAGGAGAGATATCATTGTTCTCATTTGTCGCAGAAGTGAAGGTGAAGCACAGAAGCCATGCAAGGTGTGCACAGGCTATTTGAAGCCTTAGAATTTATACACTGAGGTTGAAGAGTGAAGACTGTTGTTGCCGAGAGTGCATAGAGTCAAAGAATCAAATACACAAAAGTATTTGAAAGAGTGTCGCAAAGAGTGTGTGCATGAGTCCTTTCGAGACTTGAGGTTGAAATAGAAAGCTCAGGAGGGTCAGCGCCTTTGAAGTATTCAAAGGAAGATGTGGAGCTGAATCAACACAAAGAAGGTTAAGTCTCGATGAAAGAACATTGGCTCGTTTCACAGAGATTCATTAAGGAGTGAATCAGACAGTTGAAATTCTCCATGGAGAACTCACGAAGTTGCGACGACCATAGGATCTAGTGAAGCTGCAAGGTGGTTAGAAGTTGGGTGAACTCATCACTTTGGTATCAGGAATCAACGTGGAACATTGATCATGATCTGTTTTGAGCGTCATATTATTTCTGGTATTCAGAATTTGTAAGTTCGGAGTGTAAGCCAAAATCCTTGGTCACCCTAACTCCCGGATCGCGAAAAGGATTGTTAAGTGTGGAATTTTGGGATTTCGGTAATTTGGGATTTTCGTAATTCAAGATTTGGAATATCAAAAATCCTGATGACAAGGAGCCAGGGGCCTTTGCATTGAAAACCATGAAGTTGTGAAACCCGAAATATCCTTGAAGTGGCATTTTAGCATTTCGGGGATCGGGGTTTCAACATTCCTGTTGACAAGGATTTGGAGCACTTCACATAAGAAACCCCGAAGTCATGAAATGAGAAGTATTGTTGAAGTGGCGTTTCGGCATTTCGGTGTTTCGAGATTCGGGAACCTAAGAAGACAGTGGTTTGGAATGAAGAGTCTCAAACTCCCGTTACCCGAAAGCTCGAAATAACATGGGCCGTCAGATCTAAAGGGAGGCTATTAGCCGTTGATTCTGTAGAAGGTGCCATTTCAGAATTCGATATTTCAAAGTGGTAAGGGAATGGAAATCGAAGGCTTGTTCAAGTCCTGAAAATCGGGAAGAGTGATAGGTGGCAAGAATCCACAACATAGACATAGGACAGCTGAGAATACAGGTGGGGCATACTCATTTCCAGGTAGTGTCAATTTTCGTTGACTGTTTTGGGGTTTTGAAGGTTGGAGAGTCGAGAATCCTTGGATCAGGATTTGTGAAATCGCAAATTCCGAAACTCCGAATCGGAGAAAGAGTCTCAGTCATAACCATTGGGGATCTAGCCTTTTCTGAATGTATCAGGATTCGACATTTCAGTGTTTTCAAAGACAAGGAATCGGGGTCCTTTGCATCATAATTCCCAAAGTCACGAAACGCGATGCAGTTGTGGAGGAGGACATGGCCAAAGATTTCGACAATTCGGCATTTCGGGTTTCGGAGGTTGAAGAGACAACAAACTCAACAACAGGAATCACGATATTGTGAAACCCAAAATCCCAATTCGGAAAAGGGTGCGATCATATTGTTGGTCAGGAGATTTGGGTTGATGCCTTGTGTTTGATCACACGGGCATACCTATAAGGACATGTGGAAAACATTGTGGTGTGTGTGTGGGATTCCCTGTGGAGGAATTGATTTAAGTCAATTTGATTCACTGAAGATTTAGAACGATGTTGCGCGGATCTTGTCCCGAGGGTCGGGGTCGGGGTCTGCAGCACATTGATACAACCTTGTGAAATTTTAAAGTCCCTAAAGAACTATAATGCGGACATGTGGGTCCTTACCAATCCTTTAAAATCCCTATTGTGATTGAATCTAAGAAAACTATTGTAGATTGCAAGAATGTGGGAATGTATGGGCCCATTACAAGGAAAGTACATAGAGAGTTCCTCTTTCAAAGGGCCTTTGAATGTATGGGCCCATTCAAAGGAAAGTACATAGAGAGTTCCTCTTTCTTTGTACTTTCATTTGAAGAAAAGTGAGAAATGTCAACTCACCTTCTAGCTGTGTTTTCTACCATATTGGGTTTCCTCGGTTATATTTTTTGTGTATTTGTGGATAGTTTTTGATGATTTATTTATATTCCCTTTTTTTTTCATTTGATCTATTTCATACATTTTAAGCGGAAAACAAGTAATTAACAAATCTAAAATCTAAAGGAAACTATCCTTCACAGCAAAGATTTCAATATATTATTAAATTTCTTGTGACATAATTTCTGGTGGAATATCCATAGAAATTTCCAAATCATATTGGTATTAGTGTCTTGTTTCTTGGGGTATTTATGTAAAGTTGTAGGGATCTAGGAACTGATTTAAGAAGAAAGTTGTAGAACCCTATCCATGCTCAAGGATTCTATCCATAAAAACCATTGAGATCCAACAAATGAGATATTTGAGAGGTTGGAAGAGAAATTTGGTGACATATCTCACATTATGTCCCTCCTCATGGCAGCTCTAGTAAGCAATCTTGGACCGTTTGGAGAAGTTGGAGGCTCAAACTCACATATTGGATCAGATGGGAAACTGGGAGATAACAAGGACCTAGCAAAGGAGTTACGGAAATAACCTAAAAAAGAGAAGCCAAGTTCCACTACCAGAAACCCTTCATAGTATTTATTCAATATGGAAGAAAAAATGGACATAAATCCATACCAAGGTGCGATTGATGCATTAAAATTAAATCATTGGTTGCAACAACTTGAATTTTATTTCATGTTTCACCATATAGATGAAAAACAAAGGATATAATTTGTTAGATTGAGGTTAGAGGGCCATAATTTAACCTGGTGGGAAATCCATACATACACACTTAGGCTATAGGGTGATCCCCTAGTAACTAGGTTAGAGGACCTCAAAACCTCGTCAAGTCCCAATTATACCCTTTCACATATGTAGAGGACCAATGAATCCAGTGGCACTATTTCAGGAAGAAGCAAGATAAAAGTGTATAGGATTACAATGATGAGTTTAAAAAGATGGCCATAATTCTAGATATCTCTCCAAAGAATCTATATGTACTCTATATAGCCATCTACAAAACAAAGTGATGTTTTTTGAGCCAAGTATAGTGGATGAGGCATACAGACAAGAAAAATAACAGGAAAACATAGGCCACAAGAAAGGGAAGTCAAGCAGTCCTAAGGAAAAAGAGCACAAGGAAGCTTCCAAGGAGGGGAAGAAGAATTTGAAAGGGTGAAAGGATAATAAAATGGCAATGAATACACATAAATACAAGGAGCCTAGCAACTATTGTAAACATTGCAATATTTATGGACACATTGATGAAAAGTCTTGGAAAGAACATCGAAGGTCGAACCCGAAGAACCACAAGAAGGATGCAGATAAAAAGAATCTTCTATCCATGCATTTGGGCAATCATGTTGAAAGCAACCTCAATTTGGATGAGGATATTTTCTGAACATTAGTGCATAGGGAGGTTAATTTAAGTAGTCTTCAACACTAGGAAGAAAAAAACATAGTTACCAACTTAACGAGAACTATGAGCTCAAAATGAGAAATATATCCTTAAAATCCATATTTTTTAGTCAAAAACACCAAAATCATCCCTTGAATGAAAAAGTGGTGCTACTCATAGCACTCTTTTTCTTTTCGAGGTTAAAATTACAACCTTGTCCAACCATGGATTTAACAACTTGGTAGAGTTGGTGATCCGAAAATCCTTAGATGTATAAATAACTCTTAAATACACATAAGCATCTGACCATATTCAGAATATAAATGATCTCTTCAATATTTGAAAAAAGGCATGTGAATATGCATATTTTTCCATAAAGTTCATTAATATTGATGAACAACTTGGAGAATAATGAGATAACACAACATAAAATAAAATAACTGAAATTACATATATGGATGACATATTACTTCATCTTCAAAGTCCCTTTAGATAGCATGATTGTTCTCCATCATCTCAAAATACCAAATTACATTACAACAGGGGGTTGAAAAAATCCAATCTTGAGGACACTCCAAAATACCGCTGCTCAAATGCAAAAATGGAGTTTACCATTAAAATCCTTGTGAAATTATGAGAAATTTGACTATAAATTCGACCAAATTCCGAATAGGTGCCAAAAAATCCCTTCTTAAACATATAACGAGACTATGGGTCTCATACATGAAAAACTGAGATATTACCTTTAAAAATGACTTATGATCACAAAATAGACTTCAAATTTAAGATCCTTCCCAAAAATCATGAAAATGAGTATAAGGTTCATAAAATTATGTGTCTAAATGCCATGGCACACATTAGGGTGCAACCTCTAAGTCTAATTAGCCTCAGGGACAAAATTTGAGACATTGTAATGCATTTGTCTTGGGATTTGATCAGTCTCATAATGTGTTTCGGGCATTGGGATTCATGCCCATAGATAGGGAGTGGGCCCCCAAACCGTACCCAAACTTCACACGAACATTGACATCTTAATTAATGCATTTTATTCATGGTTGTTGTAACAAATACCATATTTGGAAAAGTGGTTAGCAAATGTTAATGTATGTTTTTGGTTGGGGGGAAGGCTTGGGGTTCAAAACCCATGGATTCAATATATATAGCACACATTGTTTTGGTGGTTATAACATATGGTATATACCATATGTGAATTCGTTGGTATATCTGCTAGCCTCTCTATGTGGCTTTTACACATGGTTATATGGGATAATACATAGACAAAGGGGTAAGGTTAGATGCCTTAGGCCCTTTACCCTTCCCCCATTCAACCATTCCACATTTAAACTTTAAATAAAATATATGACATACATATGTTAAGAACCAATAGACTGGTGTATTGGTAATGGGGATGTTGTGAGGCCTTTGGGAGGTTATGGAGGTCATAGGTTAAACCCCCTTTGAATTCATAATTTTAACATACATTAACCAATATTTTCCAATGGGAGGATACCACAGGGCAGACTCTCACTGGCTAACGTTACCACATTTCAATACTCGACTCACCCACTTGGAGGTACAAATTTCCAACTCAGTTACTAAATCACTTTCCAACTGGATATGACACATCACCTTATGTACGACGATGTTCCATATGTCACCCTTGAAGTGGTGACATGTGTAACCCTACTTACTTCATCATGTACTTTTTTATGTCATCCTTTGAATTTTTCCTATTTGACCTGAACTTTGACCACTTATAATGTTTGCATACGAACTCTGTTTACTTGT
>JASDQU010270367.1:2362-15361 GCA_032191745.1 Picea mariana
TGTATGATTGACTTAGGAGCATCATCAAATGTGATGCCATGGTCTGTCTGCCAAAAGATTAATGCTGAAGTGGAACCATCTTCTTTCAAAATCATACAACTTGATCGAACGGATGTTAAAGTTATAGGCAAACTAAAAAATGTATTGATTAGATTATCGTCTAACCCAAAGGTTCATCAGGTTATTGATATAATTGTGGTAGATATTCCAGAAGTGTATGGTCTGTTTTTGAGAAGGGATTGGTCGGAGAAACTACATGGTTGCTTCGCAACAAACTGGTCTCATTTATGGCTCCCAGAGAATGGTAAGCCCAATAGGATCAGGGTGAATCGTGAGCGTTACTTTAAGTTCACGGTTACAGATTTGAACGACCCTAATGAACCATACACACCTCCTGCTGATTCACCTGAAGTCCAAGGGATGGACACCTTCTTCAGAAACTTCATGGCCGAGGTTTCACCTATCAACAATCCAGAACAACAGTCTGAGATCATAGCATACATGCAACCAACAGCTTCTATGTAACAGTCCCCTGAGCCCGATGGACACCAAATTTGGTCTCTATATTTCGATGGTTCTAAGTCTAAAGAAGGAGCTGGTGCAGGCTGCATCATTATCGATTCGGCAGGTAACAAGACATTATTGGCTTGTAGACTAGAATTTGAATGCACTAACAATACTGCAGAATATGAGGCTTTAGTGCAAGGTCTCAAAAAAGCTCTGGATATGAACATTCAAAATCTGGTTGTATTTGGCGACTCTGAAATAGTGGTTAGGCAGGTAAGAGACTCTATACATTGTCTTTCCCCGCATCTCAAAAGTTACCAGTCTGAGGTATGGAGTTTAATGAACAAATTTTCTGCTTTCAATATAAATTCCATTCCTAGATTAAATAATGTTGAAGCAGATCTACTAGCTAATGTAGCCTCTAAACTTCTTCCTACAGAAGGCTTATCCCCAAACGCATTCTTCGTGGAGCTATTGTTCCGACCATCTGTTCCAGACAATATTACGAACTGGAGAGTATTTGACGATGATCAACAAATCATTAACTTTCTGCACATGGAATAAACCTTTCAAGGCGCAGTGATAGATGAATGCACGCACGACGACAATTTGCATGATTTTACGGTAATACCTGATCCGAAATCTCCTGAAGCTCTATCGGGCATGGTAAATTTCATACCCAAATCCATAGTTAGATTAGAAAAGTTTTATGATTTTGAAGATAAATTTAAAAAGACGGTCAATTGCAAAACTAATAGTTCCTCGTTATCTTATGAAAAAGTCAATTTAGGGACTAGTGAAAATCCTCAGTGTATCAATCTAGGCTTGGGATGTTCTAGACAAGAAAAAGCTGCTTTTGTCAAATTTTTAAAAGAATTTAAGGATGTCTTTGCATGGACATACGAGGATCTCAAAATGTTCGATCCTAATATTATACAGCATGTCATCCCAATGAAGCCCCAAACCTTACCCTTCCAACAGAAATTGAGGAAAATGCATCCTAAACTAGAACCGATCGTTCAAAAAGAATTGAAGAAACTCCTAAGTGCTAAAATAATTTTTCTGGTTAGACACACTCAGTGGGTTTCCAACCTTGTCCCAGTATGGAAGAAAAACGGGGAAATCTGACTTTGCATCGATTTCCGAAACCTCAACAAAGCGTCTGACAAAGACAATTATCCTGTCCCACCCATGGAACAGATCCTGCAACAAGTATCTGGTTCCGAGAGGCTATCTTTATTGGATGGTTTCTCTGGATACAACCAACTTTTGATGTCTCCGCCAGACCAACTAAAAACTACCTTCCGTACCCCATGGGGAACTTATGCTTATCGCAAAATGCCCTTTAGATTGATTAATGTTGGTGCTACCTTTCAGAGAGCAATGGACATTGTTTTTCGAGGCTTAATCAATCACTCCATTGTAGTTTACTTAGATGATGTGACTGTTTACTCTAAAAACAAAGACGATCATCTAGCTCACTTACGAGCAGTTCTACTACGATGTTGTAAATACGACATCTCCTTGAACCCCAAAAAGTCCATCTTTGCAGTAGAACAGGGTAAATTACTAGGATTCATTATGTCTAGTGATGGGATGATTATTGACCCCGAGAGGACTCAAGTCATTGCTAAACTTCCCCCTCCTACATCCAAAAAATCCATGCAGTCTTTCCTAGGCCAGATTAATTTCGTGAGAAGATTTGTCCCCAGTTTCTCCAAAATGGTCAGGCCTCTCCAGGACCTGATTAAAAAAGACACCCAATATCACTGGGGACCCACAGAAAATCAAGATTTTAATGCCATAAAGAAGGCCATAATAGACGCTCCGTCTCTCATGAGCCTTGATTTCTCTCAAGACTTTACACTCTACACTTTTTCCTCTGATCGTTCCTATGCCGCCGTCCTAACTCAGAATAATACTGAGAACAATGAAGTACCCATCGCCTTTATGAGCTATGCTTTCAAAGGTGCTAAACTTAACTACCCAACGGTCGATCGGAAAGCCTACACTGTTTTCAAAGCAGTTAAGCACTTCCGGTCCTATCTTTTGAAGTCAAGGATGAAGGTCATTGTCCCCTACCCTACCGTAAGGAACTTGTTAGTGCAAAAGGAGTTAGGAGAGAAGAGAGCCAACTAGGTCACCTCCTTGCAGGAGTATCACTTGGAAATCACCCCAACATAGATCATGAGAGGCCAAGGGTTGTGTAAATTGGTTGTTGATTCAAAAACAGGATGGAAAGAAGATAGTGATACGTCAAACCTAGAAAAATGCGATCAAAGTTTGATTTGTTGCACACAAAACCTCGTTAGTCCTTGGTACGACGATATTAGATTTTTTCTTGAACATGGATCAGCACCCCGTCTAACCCTACCAAAAGAAGAGCGTTGAGACTAAAGTCCGCCTCCTTTCATCTAGTTAACGGTATACTGTTTCGTCAGAATTTTGACGGCGTACTGATGCGTTGTCTTGAGAAAGACGAAGCAGATAAAGTCTTGCTTGAGTTGCATGCAGGAGAAGTTGGTGGTCACTTCGGTGGAGACACCACTGCTCATAAGGTTATAAGAGCCAGTTACTACTGGCCCACACTTTTTAGGGACGCCCATGCCTTGTGTCGTAAATGTATCATCTGTCAGAAAGCATCAGGGCGGTTGCAAAAACCAACCTTTCCCTTGCAACCCGTCTCAGTAGATTCTCCTTTCCAGCAATGGGGCCTTGATATCATAGGTCCTATTAACCCTCCGTCCTCACAAAAACATAAGTATATTGTGACAGCCACAGATTACTTTACTCGATGGACCGAAGCTGCCGCGCTAAGAACTGTTAACACATGTCAGGTGATTGCTTTTCTGAACTCGAATATTATCACTCGTTTTGGTATCCTTGATTGTCTAGTCTTTGACAACGCTTCATACTTTTCTTCTCTTGAGATGAGTGAGTTCACTTTGGATAAAGGAATAAAGCTAAAGTATTCTGCTAGTTACTACCCCCAGGGAAATGGCTTGGCAGAATCAACCAACAAGAACTTGATCAAAATCATCAAGAGAACAGTGGCTGAAAATCACAAGAATTGGCACAATGCACTGCTGAACGCACTATGGGCTGATAGGGTAACACCCAAAACCGCTATAGGTAACTCTCCCTTTTTTTTTTTTTATGGCAGAGAAGCCATTCTGCCACCCCACATTCTTCTTCCTTCGCTTCAGTTGTCACAAAAAGTCCAAGAAGAATATTGTCCCCCCCTAGAAAGTCGAATTAATGCTTTGATGAAGTTAGAAGAAGTAAGAGCCCAAGCTAAGCGTAAGTTAGACCAACATCAAAAATTGATTAAAAGTTGGTTTGATTCTAATTCTGATTCTGATAGGAATTTTGAAGTAGTCGATCTCGTCTTAAAGTGGGACAAACCACACGAAGGAAAGGGTGAGCACACCAAGTTTCAAAACTTATGGCTTGGGAAATTTTTAATTGCTGAAAAGTTGGGTCCTAGTTCCTTTCGATTACAGAATCTTGAAGGGTAGCTTGACACCTATCTGGTGAATGGCCAAGCCCTGAAAAGATACTTTGCCTGATAACTACCCTTGTATATTATGTAAATATTTCATTTTTGTTTGCATTTTTCGTTCGCTTTCTGTTTTGGTTTTGATTTGAATTGATCGGTTTTTTGTGTTTCTTGAAAAATACACATACCTGTGCACTGAGCCATTCAGACAAAGACCATAGAAAAATTTCTTCACTGAAATAACTTCTGAAAGTTTGTACAAACATCATTGATGTATTATTGATATCTGCATTGAAAAAAATTTGTTGTTTGAAAGAAGTTTACTGATTTCAATCTCTGAGCAAAGTTTGTCATGATCACCTATTATCTTTTTACACTGTCCCTTTTCCGTAAAGGAATGACTCAAAAAAAATGTCTCCCTGTCATAGGAAGTTGTTTTTATAAAACATTTCTGGAGCTAAATAAAGGACAGTGTTAAAAAATTCTGATGAGGTCTGAAAAAAATATATGTTAAAATATCAAGATTATCAGCATCACCCCACTCAGCTATATATCTACAAAAGAAAAACAAAATAAAAATATTAATAAGAGATGTGGGAAGTGCTTGTAAACCCGCCGGGATACTGAACAGGTCCGCTGGCAGCGGGTAAATGCATGCATGGCGCCAATACAACTTCGCCAGGGTACTGAACAGGCCCGTTGGCAGCGAAGCAATGTCGGGTACATGAAAATCTGCAAAAATATAAGAAACCTCTTTAATGTCCTTTATTCTGATCTAGAACTTCTTGACAGGATACAGATGTCAGAGTGGGTTAAATGGCAACCCTGTCGAGGCTATGGACACCTGCTGGCAGCAGTGGCCATGCCAACAGTATCGAAGATTTTATCTTTAATATCATGACTTGTTGATCTTAAGACTGTTATTGGTTTTCATATTTTAAAACACTGTTGGAAAAAGTGACTGATGATGATGTTTGTACGATTTTCTGGTTGTTGTTTCTGAGTTGAAATTTTATTTGCTGTCCTAATTTGAATTTGTTTCTTTTGACAGAGATAACTGCTTCTACCAGTGTGTCACCATTGTTGGCAGCCAATTCAATTTTTTCTATTGTCCTATAAGCTGCCTACACCTATGTCTTGCGAACGTCAAGTTTTTCGTCGCATTTTTCAAATAGACGATATTTTCATTTCTTGCGACACTTGCAAATTTGTTTCCATTAAGTTTTCACGACTATAAGTGTGAAAACTTCTCCTTTCATGGTCACATTTTGATTACTATTTGAATTGTCGTTATTTTTTTTATCGATAGTTTCTATGGCACCTACCTTTGGTTTATCGTTATATGGCTGAAAGGATTTTTGAACTATGCCTATTTGGACATTCTTATACTGATTGCATAACTTGAGTTTATTAAACTGGTAAGGCATTGAGCATATAGATTTATATTTTTGTGACTTGCCTAGTCATTGAATTGCATAGGGGTCATGATTTATTTTTGTTTCTATATATATGATGCGATCCTTATTGTTATTCTTTTATAGCTCTTGGCTTGTAAATTTTATGAGTATTGATTGGCACAATGGTTTAAAACTTTTGATTTATACATTGGCGCATGGTTAACACTCAGGGTTGGTTACACATTGAATATCAATGGTTTAAAAACTACAGTTGTGCTGGCGCGTTGGCATAACACTCACCATTTGATTTTTTTTGGTTTTGAACTATGCTATGATTGTTTGAACAGAGGTTGAACTTGGCGGTTGTACTTTACCATAAATATTGTGCATGGCGGTGAATAACTCTACCACCCTCGTATGTGCACATTAATGCTCTCCCCTTTGATCGTTCATTGTTGTTAGACCGAATGACTCTGCTCCGGTGCATTGGTGAATTCGAACCAAACCCTTACCATGTGCTCGCACCATGGCCCCAGTCGTCCGAGCTGAACCCAATGGGAGGCAGGCCCTGTTGATGTTTGACAATGCCCTCAGTGACCTCGAGGAAAATGGGTGGCTTCCATTTATACAAAAATTTGAGGGTTTTAACCTCTGCGTAGCCCGACAATTTGCTTTGATCTTTGATGGCTGCCGAGCCAAGGTCGACGATGTTCAATTGGAAATTTATGAACAGTTTATCAGTCTTGCTATGGGTTTGCCTACTACTGGACAACGATGTCCAATAATTTTAAAGTAGAGGAGGTCCCATGGACACTGCTCTTCCAGATGCATAAAATCACGTCCTGTGACAAAGGTTTTTTAGTAACTATGCTCAAACAACGTTGGCATGATTTGTTGATGATAATTTAACAGTTTATCACCTGCGAAGGTTGGTACGGGTTTGTTTTCTTACACCACGTTCGTTTGCTTATGGTTTTTATGGGTTATTAGCTCAATATGCCTTATTATTTTCATAGAGGTCTGTTTAAAATGTCTAAGAAGTACAAAATAAATCAGGCTGATAGTAGCCTTTTTCATTATGGTCTGGTCAAGCTTATTGTTGTCTATTATTTGAGTCTACATGGAGATTGTTGGAGCAATTTCATTGCTCGGAATAATTTTGAGGATTCGAACCTTACACAGGTCGACAAACCAATGGTGAGCGAGGTCAAGGTTGCACCTCCAGTACCCTACCATACACTATTACCCAAACCGTTGGCCGACCTTCCTACCGACCTACCCCATACTGTGACTAAGGGTGTCGAGACTGTTAAGCCTGTGGGAAAAAAGCCCAAGGCAGAACCCACTATAAACGCCAAAGGGAAAAATAATGCACGTTTAATTTCGTGGATGGCAAGAAATAAGCCAAAACCTCCTGTCGATCCAAACCCTATCACGTTGAGTGAGGACTCCGATTCGGAAGTGGAGCATTTCTTGGCTAGAGAATACCCCTATTCACAAGGTTTGTGTGCCGAACCCTCGTATGACTTTGTGACAAACCTACCCCCCTGCCTACAAGACAACCCTAACTACCCAGGCATTAAGTTGCCTTGTGAAGGCCCCGGTCATTTATCTAAAACCCCAGTGCCACCCTATGATCATTGCAACTCGTGGTTAGAGCGATATTATCTGGATGTGCCTATTCTCCAGTCAAGAATTCACTATTTGGAGGACCAGGTTGCACTGCTTACTAGTCAAAGGGCTAAGCTACAAGCCACTGATAAGAAACAAAGGACGACAGGCTCCATCTTGTTTAAAAATGTGGAATCAACCACAGCTGTCGTGAATTCTAAGTTGGCATAATTGAACAGCCTCGACATCACACAGGTATATTTCGATATCACTTGTTTATGTAATGATTCGAATTCTGTTTTAAACAACTCTGTTTACAACATTGATTGGCTCTGTTACATTGTATGCATTCTATACATAGCTTTTCTTTGACTAAATGGAAGTTTGTTTTCCCAGTTTAGCTTCGATTGGATTTTCATCGATTTGATTGATCTTGGTGTGGATTTGATTTGTTTGATTGAGTTAAAACAAATGCCCTACTGTCATTCAAATTTGTTTGTTTATTCAAGACAGGAAGTGTTTCTCATATCCAATTTAGAACACAATCGCATTTCGTTCTGATTTCGTTATAATGCATATAGCTATGATTGGCAACAATTTTGATATGGTTAATTGTTACGGTTTTATGTCCCATATGACTTTCGAGCAACATGAATTAAATTCGGATCATTCCCAATGTGACTCTGTACAAAAACACCCAAATCGTGAATAGATTCAATTCATAACGGTTATGCTAAAAACCCAGCTGGTTAATTCGCATTGGTTTACTATTAGCTCGACCATGTTATCAGTTGGATTTGTAATGGCAATGGATACTCTGTTTGGATTTGATTCGAAGAACGCGATTGACTATATCCAGATTCACGATTTATTTCTATATTAAACTCAGTCATCATTTGTTTCGATTGTTTTCCCAGTTTACAATTATTACTTCTGTCGATTCTATTATGGTTGTGATCATAATTAATCGATCCTGTCTATTGACTGTGCAAGGATCAATGATCGAAATTTATGACAAATTTTGGTTGATGCTGTTACGTATGTTTTTATTTATCCATAATCGAAACAGTTTTTCTATCTTTGTATTTGATTAAACGATTTAAATCTTTTGCTATATCATTATAACTATAACGGGTGGAAAGAGATTTTGTTAGATCGGATTGTATCTATTGTTCATATGATATGTTTTTCAATTGGATATGAAACAATCTCATTGCTATTCGATTTTGACTCATTTACCCGATTTCGTGGTAACAGAAGGACAGAGTATTCCCATCTCTGTTTTCTATTGAATTATTTTGATCCTGTTTAATGATGAATGATAAAATCATTTTGATTCGTTTTTGAGTAATCATTGGAAGATAATTGGATTAAATTCTTTTAAAAAAAAAAGATTTGATTTGATTTCAATTCTGATCCTGTATGTTATTTTAGACTAGCTACAGAATCACATGATTCTGTAGCTAAGTCTATAGGATCAAATTTTTATTGTTTTATTAATAAAATATATCTCTAATTTGTGATTTATGGTCCATTTCAGGTGAATTCGAAATGGCATTGGATTTGATGAGTAGTTAGAGGATATTTGAGATATTTTACTTGCATTTTAATTTCCTAGTTTAGTTGATCTTGTGGATATTTTCCCAGATTATGTAAACAATTTGATACTATCCACAAGGAGGTTTTACCCTGTGGAGAAACTTATAAATACTTATTATTTTTGTAATAATGATCATCCTCATTCGTGGGAGAACAAGGATATGGAATTTTAATACAGACTGAGACAGAATTTGATATTCTGCTACAGCTTTAGCTTTTCATGATATCAATATTTTGTTCATGTTCTTGTGTATCAATTTGCATTTGGTTAATGACTACTTTAGCTATCTTAATCTTTGCAAATGATATAATTTAATCAATATAATCCATATCTGATTTCTTCCAAGTGTATAAAAAAAGACATAGCAATTGCTTGATTCAATTTGTGAATGACAGGTTTCTCTTCTTCATAATTTGAATTATCAAGTATAAGTTTTTGCATAACAGGTTTCCCTTATTGCAGAGATTTATAAATATTATAATTGTTATGATTTTTTATGTCTTGTTTGTCCTATAAACAACTCAAAGAGCATTGCAGCCTATCGTTTACGAGAAGCTTCTGGATTATCCAGTGCGAGTTTCCTTCCTCCGACCAGCTTCGAAGTCATCATACACAGGACAAAGTTGGAGCATTTCCAGGTCAGTTAGTCACTCATTCGTTTACTGTATTTATTAGTAGTTTAGTTTATATATAAGTTTAGTTAGATTTATAGGTAGAATTAGTATATTAGATTGTTTAATTTCAGTAAGTATATTAGATCGTTTAATTTCAGTGAGTTTTATTTCTTGTTCATAAAATCATAAAATAAAAAATATATCTCTGGCTGTCTTAGGACAGAAAACAAATGATTTTTATAGGTTTTATTCAAATATGCATTTTGTGAATATTGTACATTTTGTGAATAAGTGATATTGCAGTTAGTAATTAGATAATCTATTAGAATTAATATAATATTAATTAGTAGATTGTATATAGAATAGTTAGAGTAGTTTATTTAGTTTTAGTTTGTTTTATTTAGATTAGCTAGTTTAGTTTAGTTTTCTCTTTGGTTTTCTTAGAACCTTAGAACGGCCAACGGAGCCGCTAAAACCGTCAGGGTGGTTCATCCCAAACAGCTTGGGTTATTAGACAACCCTGGACCGGTTCCACTCTCATAGTTGATGGACGGTCAATTTCGCCCATCGACAGTTCTGCATTCTCCTGAACAGAGTAATTTGATAGTCCGTGGGAATGAATTTTGCCTTCATCTTCGTGATCATCCTGTCCCAGCTCTTGATCTTCTGCTTGCCCTTGCAGCGTCTATCATCTTGTAGTTCATCCCACCATAATGCTGCATGTCCCTTCAATCTTATGATAGCATGCTTGACCTTCTTGTCCTCTTCAACTTCTTCATAGTCAAAGTAGGTGTCGAGAGCTCTAATCTATTCTAGAAGCTCCTTTGCATCTAAGTTTACCTCATAAACTGGAATGTCCATCTTCTCCCTTGCACCCATCCTGGAAATAGCTCTAATCAAATGCTCGTTTGATGCATCTTCAACTGCAACTTCCTCTTCATGCTCAGCCTCAATCTCGTCTTCGGAATCACTAAGATCCCCCGCACTGGCTGTGCATCTTTGCGTTGTCTCCATGTCTTCGAGTCTAGCTCGGAGATCACGCATTTGTCTCTCCATAACTGGATCTGTTATCTTCCTACCCCTTCTTCTCGGCATTTCCCTATCCTCTGGATCGGGTGATTGTCTATCTCTCCTTGGAGGCATGGCGAACTCTCTTCTCTGATACAAAAAGAAAAGACTCTTTCTGTGCTCCGATACCACCCGATGTGTGTATCAAATTGAATCCTCTCTCTTGCTCCTCTTGCCTAAAATATACAGACAAGAATGTGCTCTGATACCACCTGACGCCAATGCCCTTCCTCAAAAACCTGCAGGTCGGAAGGTCCACGTTAGCTCACAGGATATTCTCCTTCCACACAGCCTAAAGAACTCAAATGTTCTTCTATTTCCCTATCGGGAAATCTGCACCCACATAATTCTCGCTCGATCCCCTCTTTACAATTGGGATATTGGACTTCGCGGTATCGTGAGGTCAGTGGTCAAGCATTAGTTTCTCAAAACCCCGAATGCTGATACAAGTCAACGCTGACCCTTCCCTTCCGTATCGAGACTTTCTCTATCACGATTTCGCCACTTGTGATGTCAAACACTTTGTTTCCCCAACTGCCAAACCCTGATATGTCGATTACTCGACACACACACGAGTTGACTTTTCCACACCCTTTCACCTCGTCGGGATTTCAGATTTCTCTATATCGTGAATCCTGATGTCGATGTTTCGGGACCTCTCATTGCGAAACCCCGATGTGGTGTGCCACCTGTCCACTCGCCGGCTCCCCTGTGGCCCCACACTATTCTCGTATCTGTCGAGATATCTCATTTCGCAATATCGTGATTCTTGTTGCTATGTGCATGGGACTTCAACCCATGAAACCCCGATGCGCGATGTCACGTGTAAACTCGATGGCCCTTGTGGCTCGGATCAATGACTCTGCCCCTCCGGAGCTTTAAACCTCTAGAGAATATGACACCGTATCTCCCCTGTACCTCCATAAGATCTGACGACACATGGAGTGTCGCAAATTCTCCTCAGAGAATACTGACCGTTCTTTCCTCCTGATGAAATCTATGAAGTGACTAAGTGTTCCTCCACGGAACTCATCCACCCTACACGCAACTTACGACGCCTGTTGAATGCTCCATGACAGAAATTTCATGTGCTTTTCCTTGGTTAATTTATCGAAGGTTCTATACCTCCTAAGCTTTCGTATAACTCCGAGTATTATAAAAGACTCTTGCATGCACTCCTTGCGGGCACGCTTCAACACTTCTCAGTGTTGAATCCTTTCGACTCTGCGCACTCCTGTAGAAGTAGTCTCTTAATACTCTGCTCAGAATTGCAACTCTGAGACTTAGCTTGGCCTGCGCACTCCTTGCACGACTCATGTGCCTGTCTACATTTCTGGGAATGATTGAGAACAAAAGTTAAACTATCCAAGTCTTATGTCAACGCACTCCTTGCGGACACTTCAACTGCACTCCTTGCAGGAATCCTTGCTCAGATAGAGAAACAATTGAAACTAATCCCTACTTCCTTTCATACTTCAAACTCAACATGAAATCTCATACACAGCATAACAACAAATGCATAACAGGAAGTAAACATTCATGAGCATAATATTCAAAGATGCATACACAGAGAATATGAAAACCATGAGTCTGAATCAATCTCCTTCTATTAATTCAAGATCTGTACATGGAGTTTGCTACACATCTCTCTCTGGTTCTCTCTATGCTCTTCAGAATAATTCTTGTTTCAATAATGTTACAATGTACAATGAGGGTGTCTATATCCCGTTTCCCTCTTGCACTCTAAAACTATCTAATCTAGAATTAAATTCTATCTACCTGCATTAACTAGCTTAAATGCCTTCTACCTACTAAGGACGAGAGCAATCTGCTCAAGGTCCATTTACATTATACAAGTGCGCTTCATTAAACTATTACATTTATGACTATGCAACAACTTCCAAGGTGATTTTTCAAAAATTCGTGCTGGCACTTGTCCAGCTGTCTCTTGCCTTCTGCCCTGGCTTGCTTGATGTGGGTGATGCTCCTGCATCACATCAATCAAACCAAACCATTCACATCAATGACATATGATCCAACAATCTCCCAAATAATCAAACCATTGGCATCAAGGACAACATGATCCAACAATCTCCCCCTTTGGCATTGATGGAAATACCAACATTGATGTCAACTCCAATTACCAATTATTGATGTCAACATGTAGACAAGGCATGCTCTTCATAAATAGTCAATGTGACTATCTCTCCACATCAATCTCTCCCATCAATAGACATCAATCACATCAATGTGATTATCTCTCCCCCTTTGACATAAATGGCAAAGGACCATTCTCCTCTTGGGGCTGCTCCCCCTGTCTCGTTGCCACTGAATAATCTCTCCCCTTTTGAACAAGGGATGTCAAGCTAATGTAATACTGAAAATAATTGAACATACTCCCCCTGTGACCATCGCTCCCCCTGGAATTATGCCTCTGTTCTCTTTCTTCAAATATAGGTCTCTTTTCTAGGTATGTATCTGATAAATATCTCCTCCTATAATCATGGGAAGAATAATGTCTCCCCCTAAGGGTATGTATCCCCTTATCTTCTTTGCAAGTTGAACAATATGCTACCATATGACGATCCTTGGACCTGTTCATGCATCAAACTTGTGCTATACCATTCATCATGAAACAAAATATATGTCAACAATGAAATAGAGAATCATGAACAATATATCCACCAAGTGCATCATGTACCA
>JASDQU010270371.1:2182-15365 GCA_032191745.1 Picea mariana
CTCGAGCTTGTATGTTTGCAGTACTCGTTCCTCCATTGTAACGTAATATTCCTTTATTCTTTTTCAAAAATTATCAAAAAGAACAAAAAAAAATCAAATATACCCCAAAAAGAGGATGGGAAAAGTATTTTCTTTATTGGCAGCATAATGAGTCGCCCTTGGATAAATCACATCTGTCCGTTTGATCATCAGACTATGGGATGTAGTACAACCTTAGGAAGCTTTTCTCCCTATATAGAGTTGTGTCCTCCATTGTTTGGTTACTCTTCCAAACATATGGAGAGTTTGCGTTGCCTCTTGCTTCGTAGACTTATGATTAACATATATGATGCTTGAGTCTTATCACTTGTCGTGCTATTATCCAAGGGAAGTTTGTCACTAAGCCTGAGTCAGCCCCTCTGCAATATGTCTCTTGTCCGCATACCCGGCCATCCTGAACGTCCAATCAAGTCCTTGCTCGAAATCATTGAAGCCTTCAGTCTGATCATCAAGATTATCAAGTCCATAACTGACGAGCCATCGAAGACCTCTGGGTAGTGCAATCGCACACTCATATTACACTCTTACCCAAGTTTTAGAAGATTTTGAAGTTGTTGCTCGAGCTCTGAAGTACAACCATCAGGTCGAATCAGCTTCTGAAAGATGGGTACTCTATATGTATATCTTTCTGATTTCGATATGTAGCTCTGCTGTGTATTATTCACAGCTACTCTTTATAGTTATTTGACATGGATCTACAGTGTATTTGATTGGTAGCCATGGTTCTATTTTATCACGAGCATGGGTATGCCCGCCTCGGTGAGACATTTGTTATTTTGCAGACGACACCTCCTGGTTCCTGATCCTTGGGCTCACTCATTAAGCACATCAGTAAATATTGGTAATGTATTTCGGCCATCAGATGCTCTTCTACCCTCACACATTAGGGGGCATCTGTTATAACCCTAAATTGCACCACACATGCTTACCTGTCATCAAGCCAACTTATATCCCTTCATTGCCAAAACATCTACTGAACAACTCTTTGGAAATCCTCTTGTGTCAAGGCCCATGCACCCTAACCCATTACTGCACGCGTGTGCACGCTGGCTGGCTCACTACAGCCTGCATGTACCTAACAAAGCATGAAAAAATGAAAGTTTTCGACAGAACAAAAGGCTATGGTTCAGTTAACTGAAACTCCCGGCCATACATGGCCGAGGGTTCGTCCAAAACCCTAGCTCCTTCTAGCCTATAAAAGAAGGGGTAGGGGTACCATTTGGAAAAGGAAAAAATATAGAGAAGAAACTCTACCCATTTACATAATCCATTGTCCCAACCCTTTAGCATTTCCTCATTCCAAAGGAGATTTAACGCAAAGCAATTGAAGGACAGAAGAAGAGGAGCCCAGGATCAGGTTCAAGGAGCGGTGGCCGGTCTCAGCTTTGATTGTAAGTTGATTCATTTTCAGTAATAAAAAGAATACTTTTCCCATCCCAATGCATGAATTGTCTATGGTTTGGTTAATTTATGCTTGATTTCTAACCCTTGAGTAGAGAATTAGCATGCATGCATAGTTGTTATTTGTCTTGATTGCAGGTTATCTGTGGAAGGAGCAGTGCAAGAAAGTGGTCAAAGCGCAACGGAGGATCTACATCGAACGTCGGTAATAAGGTTGGTGGTTCTCTTCATGCATTTACTGTGAAAGAGGGGTTTTAATCTTGGGTTGTAGGTTAAAAAGTAATTTATTTTCGGTCAAAATCTGCATGCAAGTCTGACCCTAGTTTGCTAGTCTGTAGGGTATTTTTCCCAACAACAGGGGGGTCCGACATGATGTTAAACGATACGCCTAGATCAACAACTAATCCAGCTTCACCCAGATCAACGGTCAATAAGGAATCCCAGACACCCCCCCCCGACTGTTCTTCCTTTAACTAATGGGGAGGGGGTCCGAAATGAAACAAATCCAGGCGGGCCCCATCGCAACATGGAATCATCTCAGTGCATCCAAACTCCCCCTCTCTAAACATTTACTGCCTATCAGTGTTACAATTCGCCACCACCCTCTGCAAGTTCGACGTCACAACCCCGTCAGCTTGTCCCATCCATCTAACCGTTACAGTTCATATCTTTCTCGTTCTCTTTCCAATCACCAGTGCACACGTCGACCAAAGGTACATTTTAGACCTCCTTCATCCTGCACTCTCATGCTCTAAATGACCCATTGGTCATTTATGACTGGCCACATACCCATTGTCCATCTAACCTATCCTTGTTCGCCCAAATGGATACCCATCCACTCAAATTAAACCTCGTTTCAGTCATCTCCCATTCCATTCACATTCCCTACATATCAAGAGATTCATTTTCCTCCACCTCTACAATGCCTCATCCAGCCACAGCGATCACCACTAACATTTTGTTTGAAATTGTAGGTACTCTTCACAACAATGGAACCAAAATCCAAGAAAGCAGAAGCCGGGGAAAATCATTTCCTCCCACCTCTTGTCGACCTCGACAATATCTCATTAGCCGACAAATATCATCTGATATCAGACACCAGGTGCGAAGTTGACTTCGTGGATTTGCAGTCGTGGCTCAAAGACACTTTCTTAGATCAGAGTGATGAAATCGGGCTCTATGAATCCAATCTTCCTTTATATCTTTTCCCTAGGTCTATGATTTCCCTGAATTTTCCCTCAAATGCTAGGCTCATTACCTTCCTGACTAGAGAGCCATAGTCTCGTCATCAAGAGAAACTATGTTCTTCATCATGCCAAAGGCCATTGATCAGATGATGTAGATACCCATAAATGAATCTGCCTCCCCTTTCAATCTCAAAATCATAACAGACTTATACCAGAAATTATCTTTTCCTCAAAGAGCCCAGATATTTGAAATTTTCTTCCTACAGGATGCTCAGTTCCCTAAATCAAATCCCCCCTATCCTTCCTCCCTGTTCTCAGAAAAGGGCAACCAAGTTATTTCATCACTTTGTCGTCTGCTTGGTTATTTTTCAGACACATGGGTGGATTAGCCTATATTGGGTTTTCTGTCCATTTTCTCTATCGAGGAAAAATCCACCACTCAGTTCAACTACAACACTTTCCTGGTGGAGAACATTCATGAGTATTTTTCACAATTCACCAAAGAGGGCATGTTTCGATACTCATCCATACTGGCTTACATGTTCATCTTTTTTCAGGCAGATAGGTTCTCTTTCTCAATGCAGAAGATGGACAAGGAAGGAAAACCTCAAGCAGTCACATTATGGACATAGCTGCTCAGGAGAAACTCCACTGAGTTCACTTTTAAACAATTCATTGAATTGTTTTATCATCCAGTTGTGGGCATGCTTAGTGGAAGACCTGAGTCGAGAATAAATGAAGAAATTCAAAGAGTTTTACACCTTTCAGATCTGACAAAGACTGGAGATTGGTTTCTATACCAGAATCACATAGAAATCAGAGTGTATGGGTGCGAACTAGCTCCATACAAGTTGCCTAAGTATGTGCCTACTCGAATATTTGCACTGGAATATATTCATCAGATGATAAACTCAGATGACATCCATTTTGTGTCTCTGAAGAAAAAACAACAGATGAGGATCAAAGGACAAATAGACCCATTTATCTGCAACAGTCGAGTTGTTGGGGAAGAGGCAGAAAAATTATTGAAGGAGATGAAATTCAACACTAGTTTTATGTGGAGATATGACCCCGGTGGGATCATTGCAGATATGAGTTCCAAGAAAAAAATTTCACCCTATGCCCACAACCTGAAGCCAGAAATTGAAAAATATGTGAACTAGACAGAATGGGAAGTAAATACCCTGGTAGATAGAGAGCCACGAGAATCTCTTTCAATATCTATCTCACTGACTACTACTCCTCAGATACCCAAGGAAAAAAGGCCAAGAAAGGATGATTCACCTTCAATCACTGAGGTGACAACAGAAGAATTTCGGGTATACAGCAAGAAACCCAAAACCACTCATGCTACTCACATGTCTGGTGAGGAAGAGCCCTACTCTGCCACAGTGATTGAGGGAAGACAACAGGTGGTGTCAACTTCTTCTTCTTTGAAGAAGACATAAATAGTTGTGACCACCCAAACTCCACAAGGATCTGCACCTGCAAGCATCTTTGAGAAATCTAATATGATTAAAAAGAAGAACCAGATGCTAACTAATAGCACCTACTCCTAGTTATGGAAGCAAACCTCCACAGCACAACAAAGAATATTGTCAGCCTTTGATTCAGAGAAAGGAAGAATGCATCTGGCATTCTTGCAAGCACAAATGCCTCACCCCAAAGAGATCACTGACTACAAGAGGTCAACTATTGTTTTTGAAACTAAACAGGTCCATCCAGCTGACCAGATGGATTTGCATAGACAGACTAGAGAAATGGTATTCTCCACATTAGCACATGCTTCCTCTACTGCAGCTAAGTTACAAGTATCTTTAAGCAATGTCTAGACCCAATTGAAGTTGGAAAAGATATCCTCTTTTGCAAAGGATAATAGAATAGAATCCTTAGAGGAGTTGGTGCTCAAGATCGTGTATGATCCCTCGAATGTTAAAGAAACAGAGGAAATGTTGAAGAAAAAGAATGCTGACATTATATCTTTGATAAAACAATTGAAATTGCCACCAACAGAGGATTCACAAGCTAAAGAGGTAGCTAAAGTTGAAAACAAGAAAGAAGAATTGTTGAAGCTTATCATGCAGCAGAATGCACAGGTAAGAGAAATGGAGATAGAGTTGGAAAAATTGTTGAAAGAAAAGGAACAAATGACACCAATGGAAGTCATTCCATTCAGTGCAGTTCCCATTGCAAAAGTAAGTACAACAGTAGTTCCAACAACCATTACAGCAGAAATTCCATCAGCAACCCCATTAACAGCACTGGAAAAAACTGTGGAGCTAGCAAAGTCCATGGAGGAAATGAATTTGCAAGAGGCAGAGATTAGTAGATTGAAAAGGGAGGTTGAAAATCTCCAAGAACTCAAATCCTCTTTCCAAACAAGATATAATGTGGAGAGACAGGTAGCAGAGAATCTTAAGCAGGAAATACAACAGCTCCAGAAACAAATAGTGGCAAGCAAGACATTAGCAGAGGCTAAGGAAATTTGGCCCATCGTGAAAATCATGTTCTAGCAACATGATCTGGTGTTAAAGAGTAGGTAAGCCATTGACAGGATAAGAACAGAGCTGGGTGAGATGCCCTCAAAGATCAACGTGATCATCAAGTTTCTGAACTCCAAAACCAAATAAGAGCTAGAAGAATTGAAAGCCTAAGACAAAACATAGACTATCCTCGAGGTAAAAAGAGTATTGACTAAAAGGGGATTGATGTTACAGTTGGAGGAAAAGGCTCAGAACATGGACATTGGAGTTCAAAGATTTTTTAGCAAGACTGAAGCCTTACAAAAAAAGGGTCTTCCTAATCTACGTGTCCTAAATGATAAACTAATGACTCTGTCCGATTACAAGCAAAGGATCGCCACAGTGGCAAAAGACAGTTCCAAGTTTTCATGGATACAGGGCAGCATCATAAGCAAAGAATTCTTGGAGACTCTGCAGCATGACCTCAGCATTCAACACGAGATCAAGTATGTCTTCATCATCAAGCCGACTTTTGCTAAATACACCGAGATGGATGAAGTTTACCGCTGGTTATTGAAAATTTCCATCCCAAGCATTCAGAGATGGGATGAGTTGTGCGATTTGATTCAGTAAAGGCAACACCTCATCCATCTCATCATCCATATCAACATCCATCTCAGTGTCCAGCTCAGTGTCCAACACAGTTGAGGTCATCCCAATGACTCAACAATGGTCTTCCCCGAAATCAGCATGAGAGATTCAACACATCATCATCGGTTACTACATTTCTGCATCTTGGTAGATTAGTTAGTTAGACTCAGACTCTTTCACATCCTGATCATTAATGACAGGGTCGTTGTAACTTTTATTATAAATATTTCTCACTTATAAGTAGGAGGGGTTGTTGATCTTTACGCCGGAGCAAGCTCTAGTTGCTGTAATTTTTATTAAGAAGTTATTCGAGTAATACAAAGAGAAGTTTCACAAGATTCCTGCGTGTCCATTATTGGTGAAGTTCCCTCTGTTTGCATACAAGTTTTTTTCTTTCTCAGTTATCATATTGTCTTTCTAAAATCTAATCTTTAAAAGAAGTTAAAGTTGCAGAATTTACCATTGTGTACTCTGTTCTTAATCTTTTACAGATTTAAATGTTTTTCCTCTGATGTTATAACAAATAAATTCTTAAATTCTTTTTTGTTTTAACTAATATCTCATCTTTTCAGCAATACACCATTTTTATTTCTAAAGAATCCAACATTAGCACTATCTCGCCCTGTGAAACAAATCTTGTAAAGTTGTCTTTAACTTCTATATTTTAAACATAGACCCCATAGCCCAATGGAAGCGTAATTGATATTCAACCATTTCATTCAAAAGAAATACAAACAACTCGGTTATATTCTTTCTAACTATCCTAAAATCTTTGAAAACTCAAACAAATCTAGAACTCACAGAGAGATCCCTCTCTGAAACTGGTAGGGCTAGATTCCCGTTTCGAAGCGGTTGGTTAAGGTTACCTATGATAAGTTTATTCTTACCTCATAACAACCTCTGGGAATTTACAGAGTGATAACATAAATGGTGACCATACTGGGGAGGAACTAAAACAAACTTTCCACCCCTTTTTTTCTTTCCCCTAGAACAAAGACGACTTTATTTTTGAAAAAAACTCAAACCCTAATCTTTACCTAGAAATAATGTTTAGAGGTTGTTAAAGTTTGTGCATAAATAACCAAAATCTCTGAAGGTAGAATAAAATCAACATTTCTGGGTCCCAAAAGAATTTCTCCCTGATCTCATCCTGACCCAAAACCAACAAAAGTAATAGATAATCCTGAAAGAATACTCAGGAAGAAAAGCACTGCAGAAATTTCGAGGAGTAACTGCCTGCTTCCAAGGTCTTTTTCCATTCCAGAAAATTTAGTTGTTCTTCTAGACCTTGAGTCTGAGATACCCTTTCGAAAAAGTCTTTTCAGGACAAAATCTGACAGTTTTGTCAGTGAAACGTTCTTAGACCAAACCGTTTTTCAGCCCAGGACCCCTAAGATACTTCCTCCTAGAGCTGAAGTTGAGCAACGTTTTCACTCCAAGACTGATAAACTCGAAGACCTAGTCACAAATCTTGGTCAGGATTTAGACAAACTCCATCTTCAGCAGTCCCTCAAACTTCCTTCTTTAACCATCACTGTAGTTTCTACTAAAGTTACACCAAGTCACTCCATTCCTGCAAGTCCTTCGTCTTCTATATCTTCAGGCATTTCCTCTCCTGTCACACAGGTTGTTGTTCAGCCTCCTCCACCTATCATGGTGAAAAGACATGCTCCGTTGGTATTGGTTTCTCCTTTACATGACATGCCCCAAGATTATCAAACTAGACTTCCATAGTTTGATAGCATCGGCCCCTTGAATGCGCACCAACATTTTGACAAAATGAGCGATTACTTTGACTTTCAAGAAGTAGACGAAGCTGATGTGCAGATGAGATTATTTGCACAAAGCCTAACTGGAGATGTGAAAAAGTGGTTCAAAACTTTACACGCTGCTACCATTACTGACATTATTGTTTTCCATTGGACTTTCCTAGACTGGTGGGAGGTAAAGAAAAATCCTCTCCAAATTATGTCGGAGTATGAGAACATCAGAAGGAACCAAGGAGAGATAGTTCAGGATCACTGCACTCATTTCAACAATTTATACAATGCTATCCTGACTGAAATTAAACCACCACAAGGTTTGGCATTAATCAAGTTCCTTGATGGTTTTGATGCTGACATGTCGTATCAATTAAGGGAAAGAAACACAACAACTCTGGAAGACATGCAAAAAAGTGTCGTCAGTGTAGAAGTAAATCTTTTGGCCAGAAGGGTCAGGCAGAGAACAGAAAAGAGGGTCACCATCAAGGAAGAACCTTCTACTTCCTCATCTAATGCCAAATTAGATTCTCTAGCCAGAGTTATGGAGAAAATGATGGAGAGACTCACCATAACTGAAAGGAACCCACCTAGGGAGAACCAAGCTGCCCCTCAAATCAGAAACCCAAACTTTAGGAGAAATCCACCCCAGATTAGACAAAGAGATCCTAGGGATCAACGGGAACAATGGGGACCTAATCAATAGATTAGACCACCTCTCCAAGAAAACTATGTTGATGATGGGGAGGAAGTAATTGAGGAGTTTGATGATACTCATATAAATCTAATGGATGATCATGATCATGATCATGATCATGAATCTATTTTTCTCACCCAGGAAGAACACAAAATATTTCTCCTGTCACAAACAAAGGTAAATGAGGAAGCTGAGAAAACAGAACATCAAGCCTTTGAGAATGCTATAATGGAGGTTCACAGGCAGTATAACCTGAGAAGCAAGAAGGCTAATGAGAACTCTCCAAAGAAGGCTATTGAAACCAAGAAAACCTTAGAAAACCTTCCGAAAAAAAACCCTGAGCAGAATGACGCTGAATCTCTTGCGCAAAAAACTCCAGAAATCCTTAAGAGAACAAGTCGAACATAAGTTTCATCAACCATTCAAATAGGTGCACATGTCCATAGATTTTTTATCGATAAATCAAAAGTGCATAGTTTAAACAAAACCATCGTTCCTTTCAGCCTTGAAGGGGAACTAGAAAAATTGAAGATTCCTATTCCCTTATTCGAGCTGATGAATAAGAACGCTTATAGGCCTCAGGTGATGAAAGCTTTAAGCATCGAACCTGATATAGGTACCAAAGCCTTGGATGTTGGATATGTACACCACTCTAACACAGTAAACCTTGTCGATGATCAACCTGAGCTCCTATTCGACCCTGAAGTTGATGGTCAAACTGATAATGGCGCCATGGCTCCATTTTACATCAGCCTAAATATCCACGATCTGATATTACACAACGCTATGATGGATTCGGGTGCCTCTCAAAATCTAATTCCCAATGTCGTGATGAAAAAGTTGGGACTCAAGGTCACCAGACCCTACAAATATTTTCATTCTTTCGACTCCAGCAAAGTTAAATGTATAGGCCTTATTAAAGATCTGTGCATCACGTTGGCTCAAATCCTGGCAAAACGTTTGGTGATGGACATCATTGTAGCAGACATTCCCCCCAAGTATGGTATGTTGTTATCAAGATCATGGGGAGCTAAATTGAGAGGAACCCTGCAGCTATATATGTTCTACGCCACCATTCCAGTTTTCGATCAACATATAAGACTTTATAGAGAAACATTGATGAAGTATATGGTCAGTAGCCAAGGAAAGCCACACAATTACCCACTATATTCTGCACACTTTGATCTGGATTCTTTTATCCTATACAATGATGGTGACTTTGAAGAACAAACTACACAACTAGAAGATGATGCTCATGACCCAAAGAATGATAAAGCTATTGTCGAAGGAAGAAACCCCATGGTTGAAGAAAATGAGGAACTTCCATCAGACTTCTGGAGCATGGACTTCGATGGCACTGTGAGTAAAGAAGGAGATGGAGTCGGAGTGTTGATGCATAACCACAGATCAAAGTACTCCGAGAATCATTCCTATAAACTAAACTTTCAATGTACTAACAACATAGCCGAGTACGAGGCTTTAATGCTCAGCCTGAAATTATTGAAGAAAGTTAGTGCTAAGCAGATAATGGTAAGGGGTGATTCTGAATTAATTATCAAGCAAATCAAAGGTGAGTATGCAGCAAAACATTCCAGGCTTAGAGCTTATAGAAACATAGTTTTGGATGCTCTCCAATGCTTTACTGAGGTTGATTTGCAGGTGATGCCTAGAGGACAAAATATACTTGCAGATGGAGTGGCCACGTCAGCAGCTACCTATAAAATCCCTTTTCGTCCCACTCGCAAGTACACAGTGGAGGTGAAGTGCAGACCCACCGTTCCTGATAACATCAGATATTGGCAGGTATTTGGAAATGACGATCAAATTGAAGATTTCTTGCAATGTAAAAATGATTTCGAATGTACGAACATAGATTTAGAACAAGATGAAGAAGTTGTAAATAATTTTTTTTTTTAGAATGGTAGTGTAAATACAATAGATGTTGAAGAAATCAATGAAAATGATGTAGATTCTGATATCCTGCAGTTGAAAAATAATGTGTTACCTAGAGGTTTAGTTCCGTTGGAAGACTTGTTTGATTTTAACAATGTAGCCAAAAAACCGAAAATTGAAGCTAGCGGTAAAGAGGTTGAAGACTGTAATATAGGAACAGAAGAAAACCCCAAAATGATAAAACTGTCTAAATCATTGCCGCCAGAGAAAAAATGCAAATACATTGAAATTTTTAAGGAATATATAGATGTTTTCGCTTGGGGCTATGAGGACTTAAATCCTATGACACAAGCATCATAGAGCACTGGATTCCCATAAAAGAAGAACATAAACCTTTCAGATAGAAACCTAGGAGAATTAATCCCAAGTTGCTTCCCCTGATAGAGAAAGAAATCAAGAAGATGTATGATGCCAAGATTATATTTCCCTTGAGGTTTTCCAAATGGGTTTTAATCTAGTTCCAACCAAGAACAAAACTGGTGAGATCAGGCTCTGTATAGATTTCATAAATCTGAACAAAGTTTCCCTCAAAGATAATTACCCTTTACCCAAAATGGACTATATTTTACAAAGGGTGGTCAGATCTAGTAGGATCTCCTTACTGGATGGTTTCTCTGGTTACAACCAAGTCTTGGTCCACCCGGAAGATCAAGAGAAGATAACTTTTACCACACCCTGGTGTACCTTCATGTATGTGAAGATTCCTTTCGGTCTGATGAACACTGGATCTACTTTCCAAAGAGCAATGGATATTGCCTTTGTAGATGAGACTAGGAAATTTATAGTCATTTATCTGGATGATGTAACTATTTACTCCAAATCCGATGAAGAAAATTTGCTCCACCTCAGACGTGTGTTTGAGAAGTGCAGGAAATTTGGGATTTCATTAAATCCTAAGAAAAGCCTTTTCGGGTTAGAGGAAGGTAAACTGCTGGGACACATAATCTCAAAAGACGGAATTAAAATAGATCCCAGCAGGATAGAAGCTATCCAGAAGGTGGAACACCCTAGGAACATCAAAGAACTGTAATATTTCATTAGCAAAATAAATTTCCTTAGAAGATTCATACCAAACTTGGCCGAGCTTCTCAGGAACATTACCAATATGTTGAAAAAAGACACAAAAATCAAATGGAACGCCAAGTCCAAACAGTCATTTGAGCAAGTGAAACATGCTCTCACCCAAGCTCTAGTTCTGATTATCCCATACTATACCAAAGACTTTTTCCTTTTCTCTTTCGCATCTGAGCACACTATAGCAGCATTATTGTTGCAGAAAATAGTGAAGGGTACGAGCAACCCATAGCCTTTTTCAGCAAATCTTTAAGAGATGCAGCGTTGAATTATAATATTATGGAGAAACAAGCCTTCACCCTGGTAAAGGCTATAAAATATTTTAGGGTCTATATTCTCCATTCTCACATAATTGCATACGTCCCAAACACACTGGTTAAAGATATTCTGACCCAGGATAATCTAGATGGCAGAAGAGGAAAATGGATTGCGGTCATTCTGGAATATGACATTGAGATAAAACCTACTAAACTGATCAAAGGACAGAATTTGGCCAAATTGATGGCTGATTTTAATTTCCATGCTTTAGATATTAACTTTTTGGTTGCAGTAGACGGACCGGAAGAGCAGGTGAATCCAAACATAAAAGAGGCATTCTTAAATTCCCCTTGGTATGCAGGCCTCATTTTCGTACTCCACAATTTACAGGCTCCTCCAGGTTTGACTAAGACCAAAACTAGATTTATTAAATTGAAAGCATTGAAATTTTGTATTCTGGAAGGCAATCTCTATTGGAAAGATCTTGGTGGTATCTTTCTTAATTTCTTGTTAAAAGATGAAGCTGATAAAGTTATTCAAGATGTCCATGCAGGAGACTGTGGTAGGCACCTGAGCTGGAAGACCACAACTAACAAGATTCTGAGAGCTGACTTTTACTGGCCTACTTTGTTTGCTTACGTTCACCATAAGGTTACTTCTTGCCACTAGTGTCAGATTTTTGAAGGGAAAAGGAAGCTTCTGCCACTCCCAATGAAACCCATCTCTGTTGAATCTCCTTTCCAACAGTGGGGGCTAGACTTCATTGGTGAAATACATCCTCCCTCTTTGGTCCAACATAAATGGATCCTCACGGCCACAGACTACTTCACCAAGTGGATCGAGGTTGTACCATGCAGGCAAGCTACTAACCCTGTCATCATCAAGTTTTTAGAAAATAACATTTTGTCTCATTTTGGATGCCCCATAAAATTTATAATTGATAATGCAGCGGTTTTCAGATCCAAAAGGCTCATAGATTTTTGTAATCAATATCATATTACTTTGGGACACTCGATGGCTTATTATCCACAAGTAAATGGGCTAGCTGAGTCTTCTAACAAAAGTCTAGTGAACATCCTTAGAAACACACTGCAGGAAAACAAGAAATCGTGGCATAATAATTTGGTTTTTGCACTCTGGGATGACAGGATTAGCACCAAAATATCGATTGGTACTTCATACCAATTGGTGTATGGCATTGAGGTAGTTTTCCCCCTTTCATTAGGAGTTCTGATCATGAAACTGTTGCAGGAAACACAAGAAGAACCAAATGATGTCCAACGAAGAATAAATCAAATGATCCACCTAATGCAATCAAAAGAAGAAGTTTACAATAGAACTCAAGTGATCCAGGAAAATATTAAAAATATTTATGACAAGAGAACCAAAGAGGATAACTTTGAATTGGGTGATCTAGTTTTGAGGTGGGACTCCAGAAATGAAGATAAAGGTAAACATGGAAAGTTCGATATCTTGTGGAAGGGTCCTTACACCATTCAGGCCTTTAGAGGAAACAATCCTTTTCTACTTGCTAATCGCGACAGATCAGACTTGCCAGGGGGACCCATAAATGGCAGGATGCTGAAGCATTACTTGCCACCTCAGTAGAGAGATCACCATTCCATTCCATTGTATATATCATTTCTTTTATAAGTATTTTAGGTGTAGGTGTTTTTTTTTAGATTTTTGAAGCTCGCAGAG
>JASDQU010270373.1:5254-15361 GCA_032191745.1 Picea mariana
ACAATTCAGTGGTGTTTTGCAATGTCTCTAGGTCGCCAACGTCAGGAGTAGGAGTGTTGTTGACCTGTTTCAAGCCAAAGAATTATTCCACTGCAGAACCACTCTCCTATTTATTTGTCACCTTAGGTCTTCTACAAGATGTTGAGATTGCCACAACCAACATTGACCTTTAGAGAAGACTTTAAGGATTTCCTAAAAAACCATAATAATCAGTTTTGTATGCATGTTCAAGAGCTTGTCGATGTCTCTTGCATGTTGTCGCTCTAGATGAACAACACATAATTGTATGCATGTTTTTTGTTTTTTTTTGTAACTCCTCTACCTGTATTTATGAAAAATATGTTCAATGCTTCAGTGCAAAGAACTCAGTCCATTGTCTATGGATAAATATATATTACCCACTATTTTTTTTATAGATTTACTATTAAAAAATTCCCTTGGAATCTTGGTTGGTGCTTCTTTGTTGGATTTAACACCTCTTCTCGTTTTGATGGTTCGATAGACTCGTAATTATTAAATATTTCATTGACTCAATTAATTTGATGAAATATGGAGCATTGAACAATTATATGACAATGCATTGTGTCGATCACATGAGGCTTCAAACATAAATGAATTTCACACAGTTTCAAACCAACATTCAATTCCATTTGTATTGTAGATAGAACATAGCAACACTAATTCATGATGCGGGAGTTGGGGCCCCACCCAAGAAGTTTTGTTCTCATCTCAACCTTGTTGGGCAAACGATCTTTTATTTCCCTCTCGCTTCCTTGATTCCTTTACTCCAAAAGGAAAAAAATTATTGGTTGTCCATCCCCTAGACTCTATTTGAGCACTTTTACTTTATTAATGAAATTACCAAATTTCTTCTTTGCAAATATTTTGAAAAAATAAATGATATATGCTAGATGAAGTCAAATGGGACTATGAAATCAACCACAATATTAAAATTAAAGTTTGTCATTTTTATACTTACGGTCAAGTTGATAGTAGAATAAGTTTATTTCTAGATATGCAATTACTAAGCTTTAATGCTAACAACTCATCATGTAGGAAGTTTAATACTTAAAATAATATTTCAAGGCATTAAACAATGTATCAAGAACACAATTACTCCCACAAGTTGCAATAAAAACAAATCTTCAACAAAGCATTTTCTCACACCCTTTTTAATGATACAAGCACAATAGAAAAAAAGTAAGTGGATAAAATATTGGACTAGAAAATGATGATTTTGCAGCAATGGAGCTTGTTTGAGACCAATTCCTGCTTATGAAAATTGCCCTCCGATTTTCTATTTTCCCACTCTCTTTTATCCCTTTATTTTCCTTCTTCTGTACTTAACCAAATTCTCCTTTCTTTTTCCCCTCTACTTTTTCTTTCTGGTTACTTAGTCATTTTTCCGAAAATGTCTAACTGTGCAAGTTGGAAGACTCATGGGTTCACATTTGCACTCATGCTTTTAAATCATGACTCCGATCGACCACTTCCCCATTCCATACCTAGCCACTTTTTTTATCGTGGATTACTAGGCATACGAGTTCTAGATTGCTATTCCATTGTTTTGTGACCTACAAACAACACCCTGACTTCCGCGATATACAAATTGATTGTCGGACGCCCACATCATCCCCTATTCCATGTTACACATTTTTCACTCTAAAGTTTTGAGACATACAATTTGACCATCGGGGCCTCATGTCTCTTGTGGAACCCTTGTCACCATATTTTGAATCTCGTCTGATTTCTTTCCATACTTGAGAATTTCTTGGAATCTCTTTCGCAGATCATCGGGTTCGCGGGTTCACGAAATATCCAATTCCTAATCGTTGTTTCTTGTGCCCTCCACATTCGCACTTATTTCCAAGTATGCAATAACTGAGGTTTAATGCTAACAACTCATCACGCAACAACCATAAATATTGTCATTAATGAGCAAAAGGATTGAGGAGACAGTCACACTGACTATCCCTACACAACTTGTCTAGAAACTTGCAGAAAATATCTTTCCAGGTAATGGGATATCTATTACAAATTTCAATATATTAGCAAAAACGAGTTCGACTGACTGCTTCCCTATTCCATACTTAGCCACTTTTTCGATTGCAGGTTCCTGGACATGTGGGCTCAATATTGCGCTTCCATTGTTCCGCAACCTACAAACAACACCTAGAGTTCCGTGATATACAAATTGACCGTTGGACTACCCCATCATGCTCTCTTCTGTTTTACGATTTTTGCACTCAAAACTTCTAAGACATACAATTTGAATGTTGGGCCTTCACCTCTCATGAGTATCCCTTGTAACCCTATTTTGAAGCCCAACCAACCTCTTTCCATACTTAGTGATTCCTTAATTTCTCTTCCCCATCCCCGCCACCTTTGAACTTGTTTCTAAATATGCAATTAGTAAGATTTAATGTTAACAACTCATCATGCAGGAATCGTAAAGATTGTTATTAATGAGAGAAAGGATCGAGGAGATCTCCCATTAATACACATTAAACCAAGATTTGTGGAGGGTTATATTATCCCTTTCGAGTGTTAATTTCAAACATCATGGAATGTCTTTCATGGGTCGTCAGGTTGGCAGGTTCACAAAATCTCCAATCCTTAATTGTTCTTCATCGTACCCACCACCTTCGCACTTCTAAGTATGCAATTACTAATCTTTAATGCTAACATCTCATCATGCAGCAATCATAGAGATTGGCATTAATGAGCGAAAGGCTAGAGGAGATCTATCGTTCACACGCATTGGACCAAGATTTGCGGAGGGTTATATTATGCCCTCCAACTGTTCATTTCAAACATTGTCTAGAGAAAACAAACGTTCTCGTAAACTTATGGCAACAACTCAACAATAGTTCTGTGGAGATAGAATGAACATCTTTGGGTGTGAGGACCAGAACTTCCGGTGGTCCAGGGCATACTCTTACTACTCATCACCTTCCGCACAGAATGAAGTAATTTGGACCTCTGGAATTGCTCGTGCAGGTTGTGTTCCTAAATTTTTTTACTGTAAGGAGGTGGTCTCTTGGTGCAGCGAGAGATATATTTCAAGCCAAATAATTTTTCCACTGCAGGACCACTCTCATGTTTCTTTGTCACCTCATGTCTTCCGCAAGATGTTAATATTGTTGGAGACAACATTGACCTTCAGAGGAGAAAACTGCAAGCAGTTACTAAAACAGCATGATAACGGGCTAGACCTATTGCTCGAGTTCCTGGAAGATCTGATGACAGTTCCTAAGGATATCACAAGGATGTAGGTTAGTTCATTTAGAAATCCATTCCGAGAAATTGCCTGGATGTTTACAAGAATAACGGGATAGGAATCAACAACAAGTATTTGTCACATGATTATTTATATTTTTTATTTCACAGTCAAGGAACAAGCCATTTTTTATTGGGGGAAGCTAATTTCCATTGAAATATGTTCCCAATTGTCACAATTCAAAGAGGAGAAGAAATTTCATATGTCATCCTAATTGGTTTTTGTGATAGTGCATTAATGTCTGTTTCCAAAACTATCAATGTCCAAGAAGGTAAACTGTGAATTCGACCCAGTAAACTTCTGGTACCAGGCCTTGTGGAGGCATAAGGCCTCCCATTGTTTTTATGAGGTTTTTAATGACTTTCTCTTAGTTTTCAAAGATTTATTGTTAGGAAAGGATGCTCCCTGCATGTTTGACCAAACAACCAAGATTTTGGACAGGAAGGGGACACTTGAAAAAATGGAGAATTACAGTGTGATAATGATTTTTGGCTCCAAGGAAAATCCTTATTTCCTTCCATGTCACATTATGGACATAATGTTTGTTACAGAAATAACAAGGCAATACAACTACTGGTTGCATTTTTTCCATGAGAAGAGAAAAAAGAAGTTCATTCCTCTGCATTGGAAAGTCGGGGACTTCGTGTTTAGGAACGTCAAGAAGACTAACGAATTGACAGGCCATTTCAACCACTTGAACCTAAGATATGTTGAAAGGATAAGAGGGTTCGACCCTAATGGGATTTTTTTAGAACATTTACTAGCAGTTGGCTTCAACAATTCTCTTATCCAGACACGCCTACACCAAGATAGAGACAATGACGAAAACACTCCTTCTCCCGACGTTGGCAACCTAGAGACATTACAAAGCACCATTGAATTATACAAACAACAAGGAAAAGGCCATGGTGAGAARAGTGTTCAATCCCTGGCTACCACTCTCAAGAGTATGACATCTCGGAGCATTGCTCCAACGAMCCACCCCAATAAGAAAAAAACCCAGTATTCTTCAAACAAAGGAGGAGATAAAAACCCTTCTCATGGTAAAATTGATAGTTCTCACAAGATTCCCATGAGCAAGAAGAGAAAAAAATGTTGTAGGGCAAGAAAAAGAGCCCGAAATTGAAAGACATGGAACTTGAGAYTGATCTGGATAACGTATTCTGCAACGTTGATCATCCCGGGGATGAAATCYACCATAGTCCCTTAATGCAAATAGCYGAGACCAAATGTTTTTATGAAGATGAATCGTTCGTATTCCAAAGCACTATTTTTGACARCGAATCTAAAAATTTTAATATTGAAAAGAGAGATGTAAGAAATAAGAAAGAAAAATCTCGTTCAGAGATTAACCTTAGGAACATGAAGTTGTCCCAAATATCTCAACTTCACTGAGCAACCAGATATTCTCTTGATGATTCCATTGGAGGCATTGGGGCGGAGAATGCTAGACTGAAGGATCGACTCAAGGAATTGGAGGAAGATTTGATTTCTATCCCATTTATTTCAATTCCTTTAGCAATAACCATGCCTACCACTCCTACAGCGAAGTTAAAAGGATCCTCCATCCTCCTCACATCATGTAGAGGATATGTGGAGAAGAATATCAAGAAAAGAACGGAGCTAATTACGCAGGCCTGTGAAACATCACAAAATATAGTTTCCTTGGAACGAGGGCACATGCTTTGCATGAACATTTGCAGGTGGATTTAAAAAATGAAGAATGTTTCTATCTAGAGACGGTCCTCCCTTTTGGCATCCATGTCAAGAACATGATAGATATGAGAAGAAGTCAAGAAGATCTCCCCAAACCGAATCAAACAATTAAATGCATGTTGGAAAGAGAAAGTTAAGAACCTACATCTCATTGTCTAATCATGTGAACAAGCCATATCAAAGAAAGAATAATTATTCAGAAAGCTGACCAAAATAGACTTAGCTTGAAGTACGAACGAGGTCCAAGACCCCAACTTAATCATCAACTCCTTGTCCTTAACCAAGAAAGCCTTCGATGAACAAGTTGATATTTTTAAGGGGTTGTCTTTAGAAAAGTTTTACAACATCCTTGAGGCTTGAATATGGTGAAGATGACATGGACAACTGGCTAGTGGACTATTCGGTACAAAATGAAGAAATTGATTAGGCTCTACGTATTCTTTCTATCAATCTAAGGGAATTAGAAAATGAGTTTTTCAACATAAAAATTCAGGATGAGAACAACGTGGCCCCCATGAGAAGCTACATTGAAGAATGACTCCAAAAGAAAATCGACAAGCTCACCAACAAAGGGAAACAAGCAATTGGCATGATTCCAATAGCCATCGATGAGAGCAATAAAAAGGCATTAGCAAACAAATAGAAAAGGGGGAGATAGATACCATCATAGTAAGTCTATACTGATCACATCCTGCTTAAAATCAATCCAATTATTCCACCTCTTTAAATAGAAATGTCTAACCAAAGACTGATAACTGCCAATTTCTTCTTTTCAGGTCTTGCTCTGTACCATCGCCCACTTTTTCTTTCTATAGTCTTATTTCTTGTACTTATTTCTTTTATGGTTCGTGAGAGCCCCAATCCTAGTCTATATGACAAAGGCATTTAAATTTCCAATAATATGTAACAGACATTATTATTTTTTGATAAATTTCAAAGAAAACTACTTCAGGAACAATCTCGATAATGCCTTGTAACCCTATTTTTGGAATGCAAAATTAGTTCTCTTTATGCATGTCGGTCATCTTCTTTTATTTTTATGTGCTCATAAATTTTTATCTTCAACTATGTTGGATGTCAGGAAATTGTGTTTATTTAATTTGAATGTTTAATGTGTGTGATTCCTCGTCCTATTTTCCAGGAACCTTTATTTCAAAAAACAAAAAAAAAACAAAAAAATCTATTGTTTTGTATTGCTTTAAGTCATTACGACAGAAACTCTATAAGTCCCACATTTTAAGTCATTACGACGGAAATTCTCTAAGTCCCACATTTGAACTATACACGCCCTGGGAAAAAATTCAAGAGGAGTACCACGTATATAAAAATGCAGTAGGATTGATATCCTCGCTAGGTTGTCATTTCAGTCCTAACAGATTGCATAAATAGAAACCTTCGAATTTTTTTTATCATTGCCAAAAAAACAATCAACTGGATAGACATGTTCCAGTTGGTACTAACAAAGATGCCCTCTTAAAAACTAGCCAACACAGAGGTTAGACAAGAAGATCAAAGAATCTTAAATNCCCTTGCCTTATTTTCACGTGGGCTCCAGCAGAGCTGATGAAGAGTCAGCGGCTGAAAAATGAATATTTGAAGGCGTCATAGACAAAGACCAATTACTTCTTGATGTTCGGTCAGGGTCAATAACTCTAGGATGTTTCACTTGGTCGGTTGCAGAGTGGCTATCAGTAGAAGGTGTCCTAGAAGAATTTGTTACCTCTGAAGTTCAATTACTGCTTGATTTTTTATCGAGGTCAATAAACCTAGGAAGTTTAACTTGGTCATGTGTGCCAACATTATCCAGATCCTTGAAAGTGGGCCTTGTGGGCGAAGGAAGATTTTCTCGCTCCCTCGTGAGCATCAACACCACCCGAGACATTGAAGGCCGCAATGTTGGAGTTTCTTGCATGCACAGAAGACCTATTTTAATCACTCTAATCCCTTCTTCCCACAAATAACTTCCCTGCAATGTGGGGTCCAAAATTTCTAAAGCTTTCTCCGCTTTATCCAATTTCCATGTCTAGTTGCCCAATATCAACAATCATAAAAATTTAGTTAACAAGGGTTCATAAATGCAATCGATATTTAAGGAAATATCAATCATAAAAATTTACTTAGAAAGGGTTCATAAGGCCTCGAGATATTACACAAGGACTCTCATTGTTTTTATGAGTTTTTTAATGACTTTGTCTCATTTTTCAAAGATTTATTGTTAGGAAAGGATGCTCCCAACATGTCTGACCAGGAAACCAAGTTTTTGGACAAGAAGGGGACACTTGAAAAAATGGAGAATTACAATGTGATAATGATTTTTGGCTCCAAGGAAAATCCTGCTTTCCTTCCATGTCACATTACGGACAAAATGTTTGTTACAAAAATAGCAAGGCAATACAACTATTGGTTGCAGTTTTTCCATGAGAGGAGAAAAAAAAGTTCATTCCTCTTCCTTGGAAATTCAGGGACTTCGTGTTCAGGAACGTCAACAAGACTAACGAATTCCTAGGCCATTTCAACAACTTGAACCTAAGATAGGTTGAAAGAATAAGAGGGTTCGACCCTAATGAGATTTTTTTAGAACATTTACTAGCAGTTGGCTTCAACAATTCTTTTATCCAGACACGCCTGAATGAAGACAGAGACAATGACGAAAACACAGATGCTCCTGATGTTGGCGACCTAGAGACATTATAAAGCACCATTGAATTGTACAAACAACAGGGAAAAGACCCCGGTGAGAAGAGTGTTCAATCCCCAGCTACCACTCCCATGAGTACAACATCCCAGAGCATCACTCCAATGACGCAACCCAGTAAGAAAGAAACCTAGAATTCTTCAAGCAGAGGAGGAGATAAGAACCCTCCTCGCGATAAAATTAATAGTTCTCACAAGATTCTCGTGAGGGAGAAGAGAAAAAACATTGTAGGGCAAGTGGAAGAGCCCGAAATTGAAAGTGAAGACATGGAACTTGAGATTGATCTGGATAACGCATTCCGCAACATTGATCATCCCGGGGACACGATCCACCATAGTCCCCTAATGGAAATAGTTGAGACTGAAATTTTTTATGAAGATGAATCCTTCGTATTCCAGAGCACTGTTTTTTACAACAAATCTAAAAATTTAACTATTTAAAAGAGAGATGTAAGAAATAAGAAAGGAAAATCTCGTTCAAAGATTAAACTTAGGAACATGAAGCCTTCCCAAATCTCCCGACTTCACCGAGCAACCGGAGGTGCTCTTGATGATTCCTTTGGAGGCATTGAGGTGGAGAATGCCAGACTGAAGGACCAACTCAAGGAATTGGAGGAAGCTTTGATTCATATCTCATTGCTTTCCAGTCCTTTAGCAATAACCGTGCCTGCGATCCCAACAACCAAGTTAAAAGGATCCTCCATCCTCCTCATGTCATGTAGAGACTATGTGAAGAAGAATATCAAGAAAAGAATAGAGCTAATTACTCAGGCTCGAGAAACATTACAAAGTATAGCTTCCCTTGGAATGAGGGCACATGCTTTGCACAAACATTTTCAGGTGGATTTAAAAAATGAAGAACATTTCTATCTAGAGACGGTCCTTCATTTTGGCATCCATGTCAGCAACATGACAGATGTGAGAAGAAGACAAGAAGATCTCCCCTCCCCAAACTGGATCAAACAATTAAATGCATGCTGGAAAGAGAAAGTTAAGAACCTATATCTCATTGTCCAATCATGTGAACAAATCATATCAAAGAAAGAATAATTATTTAGAAAGCTGACCGAAATAGACTTAGCCAGAAGTACCAACGAGGTCCAAGACCCTAACTTAATCATCAACTCCTTGTCCTTAACCAAACAAGCCTTCGATGAACAAGTTGATATTTTTAAGGGGTTGTCTTTAGAAAAAATTTACAACATCCTTGAATATGGTGAAGATGACGTGGACAACTGGCTAGTGGACTATTCGGTACAAAATAAATAAATTGATCAGGCTTTGTGTAATCTTTCTATCGATTTAAGGGAATTAGAAAATGATTTTTTCAACATAAAAATCTAGGATGATATCACCGTGGCCCCCATGAGAAGCTACATTGAAGAATGGCTCCAAAGGGCAATCGAAAATCTCACCGACAAAGAGCAACAAGCAATTGGCACGATTCCAATAGTTGTCGACGAAAGCAATAAAAATGCATCAACAAGAAAATAACAAAGGGGGAGATAGATACCATCATAGTAAGTCTATACTGATCACATCTTGCTTTGTTTATCAATCCAGTTATTCCACCTTTTTAAATACAAATGTCTAACCAAACACTGATAACTTCCAATTTCTTCTTTTCAGGTCTTTCTCTCTACCGTCGCCCACTTCTTCTTTCTATAGTCCTATTTCTTGTACTTATTTCTTTTATGGTCTACAGGAGCCCTAATCCCAATCTATATGAAAAACACATTTAAATTTCCAGGAATATGTAACAGACATTATTATTTTTTGATAAATTTCAAAGAAAACTACTCCAGGAACAATCTCGATGGTGCTTTGTAACCCTGTTTCCGGAATGCAAAATTAGTTCTCTTTATCCATGTCAGCCATCTTCTTTTATTTTTATGTGCTCAGAAGTTTTTATCTTCAACTATGTTGGATGTCAGGAAATTGTGTTTATTTAATTTGAATGTTTAATGTGTGTGATTCCTCGTCCTATTTTCCAGGAACCTTTATTTCAAAAAACAAAACAAAAAAACATTTTCTAGCGTTTTGTATTGCTTTAAGTCATTACAACAAAAATTCTCTAAGTCCCACATTTGAACTATACACCCCCCATGAAAAACTTAAAGAGGAGTACCACGTCTATAAAAACGTAGTAGGATTGACATCCTTGTTAGGTTTTCGTTTTGATCCTAACAGATTGCATAAATAGAAACCTTCGAAATTTTGTATCATTGCCAAAAAAACAATCAACTGGATAGACATGTTGAGATGTCCAGTTGGTACTATACAAAGATGCCCTCTTCCTGGAGAGAAATTGCAGATCAACCTCTGGCAATATATAAAAAAAAACTAGCCAACACACAGGTCACACAAGAAGATCAAAGAATCTTAAAAAATATATATATTTGTTTCTTTGCCACCAC
>JASDQU010270373.1:15461-28767 GCA_032191745.1 Picea mariana
TCTCATGCAATCTCTCTCCGCCCCCCCTCTATTTATTTCTCTCTCTCCCTCTCAGAATCTCACACACTATAGCAAGTTTGGTACATCACAAGGAAAGAAATGGCCTTGACCTAGACATGTCAATACCTAGACCTAGACATAGAAATACCTAGACATGGCAAGGCATTGCAAGACCTATACCTAGACGTAGACCATAGACCATGAATTAGACCTATATGATGACCATGACATAGACCATGAAATAGACCTAGAGCTATACCTAGACCACAACATAGATTTAGAGCTAGACCTATACCATGACCTAGACCTATACCATGACCATGACCTAGACCATGACCTAGAGCTTGACCTAGACCATGACTTAGACCACTCTAGCTCCATCTAATCCTAGGAATAACCTATAATCTACCTTTAACCCCCTCCACACCCAAGCCCTAAGTGCACTATGCATATACCTTTTATTTAATAATGATATTTTATGGATATGATCGTTCACTTATGGTTTAATAAATATTTCACATGGTTTAAAGATGATTATGGTATGTTGATTCTGCCTTTTATTTTAATATAAGCATAATCTTCTAGTGGATTCGATATCTTTTATATAGAATATTTATCCTTATTTGAATTTTTTTCTTAATTCGTTTTTAAATAATTTTATCTTTCACATTTCGTACTTTTTTGGTGATTTGATTTGATTTCATCGTCAACTTTTCTCATGTTTCTCTGGGATTTCTCATTGTTTGATTTTATATTATCAAAAATCCATGATTGAGAATTTTTCTTATGAGATTTTTATAGATTATGTATTACTGGAACATTTATCTATTTGTACACTATTCAATATTAGATTGTTGTCATTGGCTATTTACAACCTAGTAACAAGCGTAAAAGGCTAAATTTCCTTGATTTTGTATTGTTCGCAATTGGTGTTTGACATGCCCTAGATTATGTATAACAAAACACTTATATGTATGTACTCTCACACACACTCTCTCAATGCCCCTCCTCCATCCCTCTCTCCCCCTCCCTCCCACTATCTCTCCTCTCTCTGTCTCCTACATCTACCATCTCTCTCCCACCTCTCTCTCTCTACCGCACCCTCTTGGTCTTCCCCTCCCACCCTCTCACACTTGAAACAATCCATATCTAATTCCTTCTCTCTTTACCTCTTGCATCTCTCTCTCTCTCTCTCTCTCTCTCTCTCTGTATCCCCCTAAAATTTCTCTATTTTCCTCTATCTAACCCCCCTTCCCTCTCCCCCCCCTTCCTTCTATGAAATTGATCCTAATGGGACGTCTTCGGCATCGATACCCCATCCTGTAGAAAAAACGATCGACCGTCAACACAACTCCCCATCTGCAAGGCCTCGTTCTTCTCAGGGCCACAATGCCCCTTCACAACCATGCCTCATTCCTCCCATCCCGTCGCACCAAACTGCAACAGTTGAAAATCCCCTCAGGCATTCAATGCAGGGTGGAAGATGGGTGTTTGTGGAAAAACTCCTCCTGTGCCCCTCCTTCCCTGTTTCAAATCGTGATTCCCTTTCTCTGGAACTGTGGCTCTCACTCTGCAGAAACTGAATCAACTCCTTCCTAGACCTACTCATGAATCAAGAATCCAAAATATCATACTTCGGTTATCTAATAAGATACCAAGCATGTTCATCATCTAACACTTTATGACTAAGATCTATTTTATTTCAAATATGTCTTCTCTGTATTCAAATTTGTGTTTGGATTTAATAGTACTGTAAATGTTTCTCGATTGAAATATCTATGACCTCTTTCATGTGGATTTTGACAATATGTTGGACACAATCATGACTGAAAATGAAAACATATGTCAATTTAAAGCTATTTATGGATCATTGGTTGTTCTATCCACTCATAAACAATTTCATAGATCCACTTTCTCTCACCAAGCAATCAATGAATGGAGATTATCAATCTACAACATCTATTTTGAAAATTCTAGAACTAGCGTTAATAGTACTCTATGACCTCTTGCATGTGTATGTTGACAATATGTTGGACACAATCACAACTGAAAACAAAATCATACGTCAATTTAAATAACTTTATGGATCACTAGTTGTTCTATCCACTCATCAACATGTTCATAGATCCACTTTCTCTCACCAAGCGATCAAAGAATGGGGATTATCAATCTGCAACATTTATTTTAAAAATTCTAGATTTGGATTTTTTGGCTTTTGGGACTTCAATATACAACCCCACTTTTCCATTTGTATGACTCTCTGTTCAGAATTACCTACATCACCCAAACACACCAAAAAAATGTGAGTAAAAAAAACAAATCTTATCGTCCAATCTGTGTTTGCGACAAGGCCAATGGTGATGATGATGAATATGCAAAAAATACAAGACATGACCATATTATCAAACCTCTACGCATTATGATTCAGTCAATGATCCAAATATCATACAAGAGTTGTTTGTGTTTATGTATCAATACATACACATATACATTTCCTTTACACAAACACATCAAATGGGTATTGCAAAATATATCAAAAACATCAAATGGGTACTGCAAAATACACAAAAACATGAAATACAACATATGGGTATTGCAAAATACACAAAAATATGAAAAACAATATATGGGTATTGTTGAATTGAAATGCCAATGTGCAAGGAATTGATCATTTGAGCACACTAGAACCAGGGGAATTGTTGTTCAATGGAACCTCGGCCTTCACATGAGTTCCCTGACAGTTTCCCATGGGGAACAATGAATGAGGGGATTGATCAAAGGAAACTGGATATATGGAACTCAGGTCTGAAAATTTCACCAAATTGACAGCAAAACAAGGGGGTATTGACAACAAAACAAGGGGGTATGTAGGAATTCTAATTGGTGCCTGGCATTGCTAAAGCCTTTTAAGATTCGTGAAGAGTATGGAGGATCTAAGATCGAATCCATAGAGACATAAATGATAGGGAAAAGTATGATATTCAAGATAAAATACACACATAAAAGTTAACACCACCACCCACATCCAGGCTGCAGGTCTATACTTTTGACTTGCCAATAGTTGTAGTCTCTCTCTGTCTAAATGAGTTATTTCATCCCATTGGTGTTCTAATTCAAATACGTCTGTATTTTCCTGGTGATCCGCTAGAAATTTTCCGTATCACATTTTTTTTTAATCCTTGATTAATCGTTTGATCTTTGGAATCATACATAACCCATATCACAACTTAAGCATCATCCATAATCCATCTTGGCATTGATCTTATTGCAAATCAGACATAACCCAAACATTAAGAAATAAAGAAGATAGATAAATACAACAAAAATGTAATCTGTGGAAGTGTATAATCATGTATGATTGTTGGCCCTTGGTTATGAAAGAAAGTGAATGTTATGGAAGAAAAGGAATAACACGAACTTCATGGAAGGAAGGTTGACTAAGATGAGGTCGAAGTGGTTAAAGAAGCAGAAAAGATGGAGCAAAGTACGAGAAAGAAAGTCGTTGGATGAGGAGATCGAGGAAGACAGATCAGTAAGGAAGATGGATTGCAAACAACTTAGCAAGTAGAAGAAGCCACCGATGGATTCTTTGGAGCACCTCGAAGGAAAGAAGGAAAGACAGGTTGGCGAAGCCCTGAAAAAGTAGGTCAAGTTGACCTAGGGTTTTTGTATTTAGGTTTTTGTATTTAGGGTTTTGACACCTAGGTTTCGGCCTATGGTTGTCTGAGAGTCATTTTAATGTATAAATAAAGGTCAAGAGGACCTGATATGGGTCCGATTATGTCATGATGAGTGATTTTTGTTATTGATGGGAGAGAAGTATTGTGTGGTGAGAGAAATCTATGTTGTAAGATCTTCAACTGGGTGCGATGATCAACCCTACAGCTGGGTGCACAGGGAGGAGGGAGAAGAGAGAAAGAGAGAGATCTGCAAGCGAAGAGTGCAGATAGAACTGTAAGCTTTCACCTAATATATTATAAAGCATATTTATGTCGATGTATCCCTAGGGAGAGGGTGAACCACGTATATGTTGTTGTTATGTGTGATTGATGTTGTGTTCTTTTGATCTATGATATACTGTCAATGCAATATTGTGTTAGATTTGAGATATAGTTCATGTAGTAGGCTTAATAAAGGTAAAGAATCACTATATCTATGTGAGAGTGTTGGCCTAGATCCACTTTGCATTTCCTCTAGTTGAGGACACCTGTGTCCCACAACCCCCTATAGCTACTTCAGGTGAGACTGCATCTTCTCTGCAGGTGTTGCCGAAAGGGCCAGTAGTTAGGGCTTGTTGGTGCACTGTTAGAAATGAACCCCGGGTCTACCCCTATGCCAACAATGATGATTCCCAACAACTTCTTCAAGGTTGTATGAAAAATGGGTTTTTTGAAATACAACCTGAAGACACAACTTTAATTTGAATTCCTCCCTAGCTGAATGAATCAAATCCATGACAAGTTGACACACTAACTAATGAAGAAATTAGTAATACAATAATTGTGAACTAAGTGTGAATCTGCAACAATAGTCAAAGCTAATATGAAGGGGATGTGCATTAGTAATATAGTAATTGTGAACTAAGTGTGAATTTGCAAACAAAAATTGAAGCTAATATGAAGGGGATGCACATGAGTATCTAGTTCTAGGAAGAGGGGATCCAAAACCCATGTGATTGATTACTACCAAATGATCTTTGCATCTTTGTGTGTCTGCAACTGTGGGATTATTTGACGGGTGATTTTTTGAAAGCAACAGTATTCTTTCTCTCATCGAGGCTATTAAAATATTTTCCCGAGAACAATATGGAGGTGAATGTTTCAAACAACTATGAAAAAATAAAAACACACAACAATAACTAAGATAATAAAGGATGAACATATCTGGGCTTGGACGTATTTGTGTAGGACATATACCAAATCTTAGGTTAAGATGGATCTCTGTGTTAATTTGTGTATATATAAAAAACACACAAGGGTTCGACTACTGGGCTGTAGAATGCACACATATTGAACAAAAGAGTACAAAGATGCCCAAAACCATATTTACATAGGCTGAGAGATATCAAATTTCTTGAGATGTCAATCTCAATGTTTTTAAGACCAGTTAATGAGGAATTTGATATTAAGACCCTACTAGGACCTTCCTTGAGCTCAAGTATAACCAGTGAGTCAAGACCTTACCTACACAAATTGAGCTTAAGCTCATTAAAAACACCTTAACTAAGCTCAAGTAAGATCTTTCAAGACACTGCCTTCTTTAGCAAAGCTAGCTTATGTAAGACCTTTCAAAACAAAACCTCCTGATTAGCTAGCTTAGTAGGACATGTTATCACACAATTTGTACTTTGATCAAAGGAAAGGGTAATAAAGAGAAAATTGGCATAACTTGAGGTTATCCTATCACTTCCACCTCAACATGATGCCTGTTTCTATTTAGGGTTGAAGTCCCAGGGGAGACGTCCTCGGTGACCTGGGGTTTTGAGAAGGAAAGGTTAAGCTATCTATTAAAAGGTCCCCTCTCACAAGTCACCACTAATAAGAAATTCCATGAGTTTTAACCAATGAAGTGATGAAATACCAAGATTGTACTTTCCCAGAACAAAGCAACAAGAAACTATATATTTTGCAAGCACAACTTGTTGTTAGTACGTCATAAAACCTTGGACTTCATCAATAAAAGCAATGGCTGATGTAAATGTGAAGTAAACAAAAAATTATAGTGGCAAAGATTTATAAGACAATTAATTCACAATAATTTCCTTAAATATCTCAAAATAACCAAGAGTAATCAATCATTAACATCATAATACTAGCATTTTTTTGAAGCAAGTAAGGCAATGCATTAATCAACCTTTTCAATTTCTTTTAGATGCTTTTAATTCTGCAAAATGTGGATGTGGTCGGGCTTGGATGTATTTGTGTAGGACATATACCAAATCTTAGGTTAAGATGGATCTTTGTGTTAATTTGTGTATATATAAAAAACACACAAGGGTTCGACTACTGGGCTGTAGAATGCACACATACTGAACAAAAGAGTACAAAGATGCCCAAAAACATATTTACATAGGCCGAGAGATATCAAATTTCTTGAGATGTCAATATCAATGTTTTTGAGACCAGTTAATGAGGAATATGATATTGAGACCCTACTAGGACCTTCCTTGAGCTCAAGTATAACCAGTGAGTCAGGACCTTACCTACACAAATTGATCTTAAGCTCATGAAAAACACCTTAACTGAGCTCAAGTAAGATCTTTCAAGACACTTCTTGCTTTAGCAAAGCTAGCTTATCTAGGACCAGTCAAAACCAAACCTCTTTATTTTCTAGTTCAATAGGACATGTTATCGCGCAATTTGTACTTTGATCAAAGGAAAGGGTAATAGAGAGAAAATTGGCATAACTTGAGCTTATCCTATCACTGCCACCTCAATAGGATGCCTCTTTCTATTTAGGGTTGAAGGCCCATGGGAGATGTCCCGGTGACCTGGGGTTTTGAGAAGGAAAGTTTAAGGTATCTATTAAAAGGTCCCCTGTCACAAGTCACCACTAATCAAAAATTCCAGGAGTTTTAACCAATGAAGTGATGAAATATCAAGATTGTACTTGCCCAAAACAAAGCAACAAGAAACTATATCTTTTGCAAGCACAACTTGTTGTTAGTACTTCATAAAACCTTGGACTTCATCAATAAAAGAAATGGCTGATGTAAATGTGAAGTAAACAAAAATTTATAGTGGCAAATCTTTATAAGAAAATGACTTCACAATAAGTGCCTTAAATAGCTCAAAATAACCAAGAGTAATCAATCATTAACATTAGAATAGTAGCATTTGTTTGAAGCAAGTAAGGCAATGCATTAATCAACCTTTTCAATTGATTTTATATGCTTTTAATGCTGCAAAATGTGGCTGTAGATTACTTTAGTAAAAACAAGAGTAAAGTTAGTAGGTTAGGCTATTCTAATGTTAGAAGTGGTTAGTAGAAAGCATAAGGTGTAGGTTTTCATGGTTGTTTTGGTCAATCACTCAATAGGAAGTCTTATATTAGTGATTTTAGAGAAAATGGAGTCTATTAGGTGGCAGCACATGTTGAAGGAAAATGATTATAGTAGGAGAGCCAAAGACAAGAGCGATTAATAGTTGAAGTGTTGGTAAGACAAGGCTTCAACTATCAAACCCTAGGGGGGAAATTGTTACTAAGGTGTAGGTAACCCTATGCATTAGTAATTTTCCTCCTTATTTAACTCAAAGATGAAGCAAATGATGGATAATATGAAGTAATAAGTGCTAGGGTGTTGCAATGGCAAGGCCCTAGCAAAGGCTTCAAGAAAATTGGCTTCTTGGCAAAATCTAGTAGGTGAAGGATTTTAAAGAAATGACAATAACATGTGCTTAGCTTCCTAGGGTTTTAAGCAAGAAATTTCATAATATTAATGTAAATGAAAAATAAACGTAACCATAACCATTCAATTAAGAATAATTTCATAAATCTTACTTACATTCATCAAGAATCATCAAGCTAAAACTCTAGTTGAACACTTCCACCAAGAAAATTGCCAAAATACTCCAAAATTAGCCTCCTTCAACAAGTGCACCTAAAATTTCAGCCAATAAACCCTAAGTAGGGTGAAAATTTCAGTGTGAGTGAAAGATGATGAAAAATACAAGGGCTAAAACCTTATTTATACAATATCAAAGACCAGAATTAGGTCAAAACGACCGACATAGCAGTTACATGTAATATCCTGTTTTTACATTAAATGACATAATAAAACCACAAATAAATCTAAAAAGGTGATGTCACGCCATTTTAGGGTGATTTTAGGCCTTTTTAGGGAAACACTGGTCTCCAAGAGAAAAATATTAGGCATCCTTGGGTGTCTGGATCAAACCACACGTGCCACTTGGCACACAACTGCCTCCAAGGTGTCCAAAACGCTAAGTGGCGTCATGGGCCTTCAAAGGCCTACATCATGGTGAGAAGGGAAATAACCCCTGGGTCTAGGCCTGCCAAGTTGTCTCTGGTGGAACGTCCTCCTCTCTCTCTAGTGAAAACCTATGATCTGTATCTTCCCCTGGCTAGGGTCTCAACATCCATCTGGTGGGCTTTTAGCCCTATGGAGGTCCGAACTAATCATCTTCCCATGTGTACCTATCCATCGGGTGTGGCCCTACAACAACAACATGTATGCGCTCCATGGGCTCATAAGTCACATGGATCATAACAATGTCAATCACATCTAATAATCAAGTTATTTAAACATGTGCATGGAACCCCCTTTCCTAGACAAGTGCTCAAAGACGTTATGTTATTCTACAAGCCAAGTTTGGAGGGGACGCTAGGATGTCCTATTGGGATAGTTCTCATTGGATGTGGGATGTTTCTGGATGAGGAAAAATCTAGGCCATGTAAGTGGGTGAGGTGGTAAGGGATGTTTGAGATATGGGTGTAGTGATGACATGGAAATGTATGGCTTACCTGTGGGTACCTCTGAAGAGGGTGAGTTGCACCTTGTCATGGATGAAAATGTTTCCAAGTCCATTCATGATTTTATCTTTTTATCTTATTGCTTTTTCTTTCAAGAGAATAGGTAGGGGACATTGCCCTCGCATGGTGACCAATGGTGATAATGTTACCCATAAGAATTTCAAGGAAATGTGAATGTTGGCTCATGATGAGACCCCCTTTCTCTTGGCTACGCCACCAAGAGCCACTACCCTAGCATGGTGACCAACTGAATGGTAGTGTCATAATGCCACATTCCCATGGACCTATTAGGTTGGCTCGTGATGAGACACCCTATCCTCCAACTAGGACTTGATTTTATTATTTTTTTATGGGTCCCTTTGTTTCTTGCTGAGAAGCCTTTTATTTCTTTCTCGGGGATCCCTGGGCGAAGCATATGAAGGTTTCATTCTTTTGGATTTTATCTTTTACTAGCTACTTTTACCCTCTGGGCCTCTAGCCCCTTCTTCCCACAAGGTAAGGTACAAGCCTTTGCTAGCTTGGAAAATCCAATTCCCAAACCAATGTATCAGATAGATGAGAGGGAAAATGATGAAAAGTGGTAAGTATGGTGGGAATGAACGATGACCTTTTATGAACCCCCCTCAGTGGAAACTCAAAAGCTATGGGAACCAAATTTCTCGGGAATCCTGTCATTCCCCCCAGGTGTTGTCAAGTGGAAAGGCATAAGGTCCAAGCACATGCTAGAAGTAAAAATAATTAAATGAAAATATTCAAATGTTTTGAGAATCAGAGTGAAACATACCATGATACCCGGACTCATTACCTCATGGAGAAAGACCCATTGTTGCTGAAGGACCAGACTGATGGGATGGATGTTGCTGTTATTGACAAGGTGGAGGTGCTGAAGAAGAGGAAGAATGATGGGCCCTCGAGGGCTAGGCTCAAGTCGATCTGGCTCTTGGTACTCCATGTCTAGGACCTATGGGCCTCGAGACATAATCTCCTTAGTTATCCTTAGGCTAGGGGATAAAATGACACATAACAGATCTTGGGTTAATATGGATGTCTGAGTTAATAGTGTATATATAAGAAAAAAAATAAGGGTTTAACATGTATATATGAAAACAAATAAGGGTTTGACGACAGAGATGCATAATTTTGAGAAAAGGAATACAGAGATGCCCAAGACCACATTTACATATACAGATAAAATGAATACATAGATTCCCAAGACCATATTTACATATTCTAAGAAAATGAAGAAAGAAATTACTGGGATCATAATTACCCACCTGAAAGTGAAGAGGCATGTTATGAAGACAAACTAAGCCATAAAACAATCTGACTACATACTGAGCGTCGAATTCGTTGTGTACTCTGAAAACCCATAGCCTTTGTGTTTCTTGGAATCATTATCTCTTAGAAGTATGCAAATTCATGTTACTCAGTTCATCATCATCTAGTATTCAAGAAGAATGAATATAATGGTGGTGTTAGCCTTGAGAAGTATTCCTTATGTTGGATGTGGTCAAGGAAGATAATTTCTTTGGAAAAATAGACTATTATATTCATAAGTTATAATTGAAGTAGAAAAATCCATAGAGAAGCCTTAAAATAAAAAAAAATGTTTGTTGGTGCTCATCCTTAATCAACTTGTGCAGGTGAGCTTGCTGAGATGAATGCTTATACTGCATTTTAAAGAAATAGTCACTTTTTTTGGTGTTGTAATGATATTTTCATTTATTTTGAGTATTGTAGCTTATTCAATGTTATGATTTTATTTCTAAATGCCTATTTTATGATAGAGCATATATATAAAAATACTACAGTGAAAATTTAACCAACTAGTTAAGAACCAAAAATCAAACAAATCCATAGGACTAACTCAAAGAAGTTGTTACAGACAAGTTTCTTAAAATAGGCTATGAATTGCTACTTGGAAAGGGTATAAGAAATCTAGCATGTGTCAATTATAAACAATTTTATACTTAGACAGGAAGCATAAACTAATGTTGTGTTATTTGATAGCATATCCTATTTGAAGCCAATAAATATTTTGCAGCTGAAACAACCTACAAGCTATTTTATCATGTAAGAAGGCCATTTAACTTATTTGAAGGAAGTTGATACTTATTAAATCTGAATATAGGTGTTCAAAACTTAATTTTTACTATATTAAGCTATTTTTATTTCCTCTTTTGACATTACACTTGGTTGCACTGATTGACTAATTTTTCCAACCTATATTAAAAGGAATGACAAGACATAAAAGACTAGGAAAAGGGATAGTGCACAGGGAGGTTCATTCGAAGGATGGAAATCATCTAAGTGGATTTTCTAATAAGGTAATTGATATAGGGGAGGGGTACTAAGACATGATATACAAACTACCATCAACATGATATAAACCAATGCAATTTCCAAAACAAATTGGCAAAACCACTCTATAAATATGTAGAGCTTCCCTGACAACCAATTTGCATGGACTCAAAACTTTTGAGAAAAAAATATTGTTTATTCCTTGCTACTATTAGCAGTGATAAAGTTCTCAAGGGCCAAGGAAATACTTTGTTTACCACAAAGTGATACTACACATCATGTTGCATTAGTGGGTGTTTTATGATTTAACACTACTGGTTCCACTATTTGTACATTCTACAAAAAACATGAAAATAATATACAAATCATGTTGTTTACAATTGTAGAGGAGGACATCATTACAACATAATCAATTTGCAATGGTGGGGATGGATGAAMRTTCACTCCATGCATTCATCCTCCTAGTGAGCAATGCAAAATTAGTCTACAACTTGCTATTTTGAGGGTCAATTCCTATCAACATGCTTTGAATCTCCAACCAAGAGTCTTTCCTTGGCTAAAAAATGCAGTCCAACTTATTTCATATATGTTGTTAGTTATATTGATTCTTCCTATCAAACGAATTGGAGACATAATATGGAATATGCTTTGTTAGTAACATTTTGGATCTATTCCTATGGAAGCTACAAATATCAAAATGTTGTCGCTTTCAAGAATGGGACATAACAAAAAACAAGATTGAAATTTGTAGTTCACAGTTTAAAACATTATGAGTTGGAGTCTCATATATTATATAGGAATCTGGACCACCTTTAATGATCCGTAAACGACAGGCCTATGGAGTATCCATCTCATCAACACTGATTCTTGTTGTGGAATAATGTACTATGTCCTCTGCAATCCATATTAGACTACTAATGTGCTTCTCCATACTCTATTCATTGGTGTTAGAATTGAAACACACCCAACCCCTAAGTACCTTTTTAAGGGATGAGGCATCAAAATTACACTTTTCTCAATCACCTCAAATCCCTGTAACTAGGATCCCATTATCTTTGATTCAACGAGGGTTTTCCAATGACTATAAATTTTTCTAGATATGTTTTCTGTATTGCAAGTTATGGCCCTTCAAACTTATTTAATCCTTTATTGAATAGAGTCTCACACAACCACTGAAATATCCCTGATCCTGCTGATCAAGATATTTTCTACTGATCTAATGTTCTGTCTTGCAGATCTGATACATTGGGGGTTTCTGGATGCATTTTATTTTCAGATCTGATACTCTGGGGGTTTCTGGATGCATTTCAATTGTGTGTTTTATATGTTTATGGTTATAGCATGTGCATGTTGTATATTTATGGTTTAAACAATATATAGAGGATGCATGCGGAAATAAAGAAAATCAGTTGCCCAATAATATGTATTATGCGACTCAAGCATGGAAATACAATAAAATACTGGAAATATAGAGTATAGTCGTTAGTTAGATCTCATGGATCGTTACTAGAATACAATCAAATAGCATAAAAATAACCATGATCAGAATATAAAGGCAGATCTGATGCATGCATGGATAGATCGAAAAAATAGATGATTCCAGAGAAGTATGGTAGCCGCTACAAGCTGGAAAAACTCATCTGAAAGGTTAGACCCATCAGAATGAGATTGAAACTATACCAATAGAAGTTCCCTGGCCTCTAGACTAAAATGGATGAGTGTCAGATGTCATATTTGGTCTCTCAGGAGCTGGATCTCGACCCCTGGGGGGTTTGCGCACCTCCTGGGACACTGGATGTGCCCCAAATGATTCCACCAATGGAATCATTTGCTATAGGACCCAAAATGACCATCTCGCCAAATGCAGAACTGGGTCAAGAGGGTTTCCATGGATATTCTCTGATGCTCTGTCTGCAACCTCAAATGTCCTTCCAAAAGAGCTGCTCCCTAAATGGCTGGATGATGCACCCTGCAATATTCCACCATCAAAATCTGATGGAAAGTGTCTCAATTTAAGTGTCGTGACTGGATCTCAACTGGGTCAGAAGGAAAATGCAATCTGATCTCGGACCTCGTGCAGCTCCACAAAACCTCAATCTGACTTGCACCCTCACTGGCTGAGTTGCGCACACTACAATTGGATACTCCTAAATAGTATGGTGAAATACCTGGATGGTATATATGATGATATAGGGTGTGTCTCTCAACACCGAAACCAATCAATGGTGTTGGCTTCATCCACAAATCCACAAAACAGTAAAGTCAACTCTCTTCCTCCTCTGGGAACTCTCAACATCAAATCATAACAATGCACAATGAGAAATTAGGTCAATTTCCACCCTTTATACCATTCCCAATCTATTTCACCATTGACCTCACTTAAGCTAGGCGTTTTTCCTCCTAAGGTGAATAATTAATTAATTAAGTCCCCCTTTAGCACCTTTTCATTCTAATTCTTCATTGACTTAGGATTAAGTGACTTTCCCTAAGTTTTTTGGCTTAATTCATCGTT